>JAHWFP010086401.1:18602-37620 GCA_023313725.1 Lithobius niger
TCACAAGAAACACGTTTTTTATTTTTAAATTTAGCGGGTGGTCAGCAACATTAGCAGGGACCGGGAAGGGGGGGGGGGGAGGAAACCAACAATTTTTTGAGTCCTCTCCAAAGTAGGGGGAGATTATTGAAGGTATTGAATCACCTTAGCTAGAACTCTTTTTTTTTAATGTTTGAGACAAGTTTGTTTAGACCACGTTTGTTTCAAACTAAAGAAATGAGCCTACATTACCAACTACTATATTTAAAATAAGTCCTGATTTGTGGAATTAAAAAATTGTGTCGGAAAAGACTCAGGATGTGGAAAAACAGAACACAACGTGGTGAGATGAAGTTGTCGCACAGATGAATGAAGCAGATTAAATTACGCATTTCAGATTGGATCGTAATATGCTGGGCTTACATTGCGTCAGAAATGTGGTTTCATTTCACCAGTCAGGACACATGTTTTATAGATTTCATATACCACTAACGAAACAAATTGCTATTGCTTTAAGGTGTTACGAACGAATTGCGAATCATAACAAATGCTGCTTTGTTTGGAGTAGGTAAAACAAATGTCACGACTGTTTTAAAGGTTTCTTGAAGTGCGTTGTAACAGTTTTTTCTCCAAAGTTCTTTGGGTGGCCAGAAAACGACCAGAAGGTAAAGTGGCTTGAAGCTACCCTTTCCCCTCCGTTTGCTAATTTTTCCCGCCTGCTTTTTTCCCAGCGCTACCGTCGATTTAGGTGAGACGGAGGAGAGAGCGTCGTTCGCACTACCATTCCTATGCCTGCAGGGCTCAACTCCGATCTACTCCGCCCAGTTGTGTCAAGAAAAATCGGACCCCGTCTCCAATCTTTCCGACGTCGGACTCCGATCTCCGATGTGTGTTCGCACTACAAAAAGTAGGAGAGACACCGAGAGAGACGTCGGATCGGAAAGATCGCAGCGTGTAGTGCGAACATGGCTTTACACACCCCAGTGTTTCGCATCGCCCAAAAAAAAAAAAAATTTTAAAACTGAGCCATTCGTACTTTCTTATCACCAACACCAACTACTTTTTCCACCGTCCGCCACTCGCGGCTCCCGCCGGTTCGGTCAGCTACCGACTCCGACAATGGGTTTCACATATGAACTCTCAACCACACCTTCTCCTTCAAATTCCATCACACAAACCAAAAACAAATACTACGAACCTGACAATCCGCATTAAACCACTGCCGCCACGTTCTCAAGAAGCAATTATATCCATGTGCGGACGTACTCGGCCGGCCTAACAGGCCGCCACGTTTTTCGTTCCCACAAATTCTGCCGTTACCATGCCGGCCGCCATCTTAATACTCTCCAACCAGTATCGATAGAAATACTCACCACCAATCGCGTAGCCTCGTAGCCACGCTGCTTTGCTTGGAAAGATGGCGCACCTCAGTTCAACTGCGAAAACGATCTTTCGAAAAGAATTCCCCTTAGGAATTGAACAATCTTAGCTTAAGAATGTCTGACTGCACGCGCCAGCGGCAAGAAAAAGAGTGAGTGGACGCGGACAGGGTAGGGGGAAGCGGGATAGAGGCGGAAGTGACGCAATATTTTGCATAAATGACTGCGTTAATGGGGTAAAAAAGCGCCGTAGGCATAGGGAAGGATCCCAATGTTGTAACACAGTGAGGAGGATTCTACGAAGGAGAAATGACAATTCCTACGAAGATGGCATGCACTAGGTTGTGAAAGGAATTCGGCGTATCGATCGTTTCCATTGAGCAGAATTTATCTACTGTGGCAGTCGTAGTCTCAACCAAGTGCGATGGCCATCGACGTAGGTTGATGCCGCCTCTATCGGGATGCTGCAAATCTTTTCCTTTACAATGGCTACGTCATTGCTCTTGAAATACCTGCTGGAAAGTGGGCAAATTATTCCCGAAGGTTGACCTCAGAACTGGATTCGTGGTAGTTTTCTTCTTATCTTTAGTGTTGAAGCCGTTGCAAGCTGGCGTCAAATATGCGTCGGAACGTTTAATTACACACGAGCTGTAATCCTCTTTTCTTTATGCACTATTGGAAGTGCCAAACATGATATCAAGGCAGCCGTAGTTGCAGAGTAAAAAGTTTTAGGCAAAATTATTTTCTTCATCTTGTCTCAAAAGCAGTTGCACATGTGTTGGTTTGGATAGGCGCGAGTCAAGTTCCGTTGATATTTCTTCTGGCAACAAAGACTTCTAGCAGTAGCGCCAGTACTGCGAAAAAAAAATGTGCAAGTGGGGGGTAAAGGCTAGAGATTAAGCAAACAATGCAGCACTTGAGATTGCGGCTAGGGATGCCAGCCCTTGGATGGATCGTGGGGGGTAAAGGTTTCCCTAGAGATATTGTCTCTCCCCCACCCATTCTGACTATCGCCAAGATTTAGCAAACAACGATGCAGCACTTGAGATTGCGGCTAGGGATGCCAGCCCTTGGATGGATCGTGGGGGGTAAAGGTTTCCCTAGAGGTATTGTCTCTCCCCCACCTATTCTGACTATCGCCAAGATTTAGCAAACAACGATGCAGCACTTGAGATTGCGGCTACGGTTTCCGGCCCGGGTACCCGGACGATTTACAGCCCTGAAAACCCCTGGTTTTTCATGTTTGATATTGTGGTGAAACAGAGGCTCCATTTCAATTTTCACCTGCATAATAGAACGTTTTCGCTCCATTATGGAGCACTAGTTAAAGACAAGGACGATGCGAGTGAGCTCCGCTCCGCCTGCATGGTCACTGGTCGGTAGTGGTGGGTGCACCGCCCTGACGCCGTCGGACCACAAGAAGCACAAGACGACAGATCCGTAGCGGGCAGAGGTGTGACCAGATGCAGGGAGAAGCTGGGGAAGAGACAGCGCAGCGATCGAGTACCGGACAAGGTTGTGGAGACGCTGCTTGAGATGCTCAGCCACTTGGATGGCTTCGCACATTTACATTGCATCATCAGGGCCCGGCACCACCCGTACAGTCGCCCAAAATAGTGTTTCACAGTGTAACGAACATATTCCTTTCGAGGAGGATGATTTTATAACTAACATTCAGATGCTGGTGATCCAACGCTGGGAGTAGTAAGGAAGCAAAAATGAACAGGACTGACACAACGGATTAGGACAGGCAATGTTGAATGTGTAAGAAGAAAAAATCTTATTAGTACGGGTAATATAGGAAAAATAAATGAAAAAATTAGTGCGCTTAATGAAACTTTGGTTATAACTTCGTTTTGACTGTAGAATTAAATATCTGATGAGTCCCTAAGAGTAACAATGGTGGAACATGGTTTTTAGGGGGGGGGGGACGGGGGGGAACCCCCTACAAAACAGATTTTTGGCTGTAAACCCTTAACGGTCAACAATTCAAAAATATAATGTGAAGCAAAAGTGTTCAGCACACAATTCTGGACAGGAAAAGTGGTACGCACCTTTTGCGTAAAAGCAACCATTGAAACTCAAAATCGTATTTCAAGTTTACCCCCCTCCCCTTAATTTGCACAAGCCCGTATTTTTTTCAATTGGTTTTCAAATAGTGATCGTCGGTTTCAAAGTGCTCTTGCGAGCTTTCTAATAGTCCGAAATTGACACGCTTAAAATATTCTGAAAAGAGGGGATATATTCTTTCCATCAAGGCTAACCAAAATTGTTTTGCTTAGATAGGGACCGTCCTACACCCATTTAAAGGTGAAGCGGTAATAGCGCAGCGGCGAACACATATGGTGATTTTCGATTTCAAAGTGCTCTTGCTAGATTTCTATTAGCCCGAAATAGACATGCTTAGGATATTCTGAAAGATGGTGGTATATTCCTTCCATAAATCCTAACCAGAATTGTTTAGGTTAGATAGGACCGTCCTATAATCACTTAAAGGTGAATTGGCAATAGCGCAGCGGCGAACGAGCGTGCTATTACCAATTCACCTTTAAATGGGCGTAGGACGGTCCCTAACTAAGCTAAACAATTTTGGTTAGCCTTGATGGAAAGAATATATCCCCACCTTTCAGAATATCCTATGCATGTCAATCTCGGCCTATTAGAAAGCTCGCAAGAGCACTTTGAAACCGAAGATCACTATAACAACCAAGTGAAAAAAGGCGGGCTTGTGGAAATTAAGGGGGGGGGGGCGTAAACTTGAAATACGATTTTGGGTTTCAATGGTTGCTTTTACGTAAAAGATGTGTATCACTTTTCCTGTCCAGAATTGTATGCTGAACATTTTTGCTACACATTATGCTTTTGAATTGTTGACCGTTAAGGAGTTACAGCCAAAAAACCGTTTTTTAGGGGGTCACTCTCCCCTAAAAACCATGTTCCACCATTGTTACTCTTAGGGACTCATCGGATATTTAATTCTACAATCAAAAGAAAGTTATAACCAAAGTTTCATCAACGCACTAATTTTTTCGTTTATTTGGCCAATTTTGGTCTATTTTTCCTGTACTATATTAAAATTCGATAGGCAGGTGAGAGGAGGAGCCAATATGTCTTAGCGAACTGTTTTTTTTTTTAGTTTAAGACAAAAGGGTTGGGTGAGACCAAAAGTTTGTTTCAGTGCTTTTTTTTTTTTACAAGTGTTAGTTAGCATTTGTCTCTTCAAATTTTTTTTTAAAAATTCGGTACAGAGTAGAGAAGGTGTTGGTTTTCGTTTCATTTCAGTGGGCAGTCACCCCCCCCTTCCCCCCAAGCCGTCACCATGTTTTCGTTTAGCGACTACCACTACTTTTAGCACGTATATAACTGATTTTATATGTTCTCTCTAGCATTTGCGCTGCACAATCAGCGAGCATGTAGTACGTTTCTATTCTACTTCATCCACGGATGCGTATTTTATATATTGTTTTTAATATACAGTGTTTTTAAATAGAATCTTATGTGGTAGTATTTTTGCGGCGCGACCAGCAAGCACGAAGTATCTGTATCTATGCTTGCTTATTTTATGTTAGCTGGAACTGCCAATGATCTTTTGGAGCTTATGGTTGCACGAGTAACAGAATGTGAAGGTGACGCGCAAGCAGTGTACCCTTGCGGGTGTAAAGAGGGAGGGGAAGGCTGATTTGAAGAGTGAAGTGGGTTGGACCGAGCGGCATAACAACGTTCCGACAGACAGTGAACGATAGGATTGAATGTCCATCGGTGCCTAGGAGAATGCAGTCGCAGACTCTCCCACTGTTGAAGTTTTATATCGTTATACATCCCTTGCGGGCACGTCAGTAAGCGTCCGGCCACCCATTAGTCAATTTGATTAAAGAGTTTTCCTCCCGAATGTGTAGGTTAGCCCACTCCTTAGTTTGACATGGGTCTCGCTTTGATGGTGTATTATGAGCGGTTTTCTTTTGGATGATGGGGCCCTGCAAGGGAGAGGGGGAGTACTGTGAGGATGCTCGGATACATCCTCTGGGTCTGGGAAGTAGTTTTTGTGCACCTTGTGGGCTGCCCCATAGAAGGTAGGTAACGTCAGAAGCATTTTGTAACATCTAAGAGTCGATTAAACGATTACAAATATTGTAAACTTGCAAAAGTGTCATCATTGAGGCATTATCAGAAATAGGTACGTCTCCTCATGACAATGTTTGACTCGTTGCCTGCACAGGCCTCACTTGAATCTTTCATACTCTCCACTAGAGGCACTCCATATTTTTCCCCCAGCATTCCTACACAACTTATGTTCAGTAGATTTTTATACCGACTTGCTGTGCGATGAAGACGATATTGTAGGCCTTGTTGAATCCAAAACTAACGACTGGGCCTTCACAGGCCTCACTTGAACCTTTCATACTCCACCTTTCCCCCTGCATTCCTACACGATTTAAGTTAAGTCGATTTAATTCAAGTCCAGACACCTCTTGGTACAAAAAATATTTGTCCAATATCTTGAATTTTTTCGCTAACAAAGCAACGCTTACCGTGTCGCTGTCGTAACTTGCTTCGATAAAGATGCTTCTATAGAGATCTTAAATTAGGTAAACATAATGAACGACATTAGGTTTCAAAATTCCAAGTATATTCGACAAGTTTGAATCGACTTCTAACTGATCCTTAACTACCAATTCATTACATACAACACAATTGTTGTGCATATAGTCTGAAGGGCTTAAGTCGAATTCTTTCCAGGGAGCTCTGGGACAATGCCAGTTTCTTCCCTGTTCTTGCCGTTAATCCGATCGTTTCCAGAAGATGAAAATCACATAAACTGCAATGTGGCGATTACCTGGAATTTTACACATAATCGTTTCCGAATCGAACATCTCTCAAAAACTATTGGACAAAATAACCGTAAATATGTCTTGAGCAAAAACCTCGTGCTTCAGTACCCCAAACGAAAATTAATGCAGGGCATTAAGCATTAAATTAAATTGTAGTATTTTGAGTAAAGTGAAAATGCCGCGCTTCTACCCGGCGGCGGGGGGGGGGACGTAAACTCCATTATTTCGCAATTTTGACAATAAAAATTTTAGAAGTGGGCTTCAATACACAATTTACAGTAATCGTTTCTTTCCAACACTGCACAATGTGGCAGGCTATTTCTATAAGGTGTCCAAGTACAGGATTACTATTGTGTTGCTGTAAGGTAAATTATTGTAAATTAGCTGAGGCCGGCGACCTGTGTAGCGGCTCCCTGTAGCCAACTACATCACATACTACGCGTCTTGCATTCATCTGAGCTGACCTTGCCTCTGCTGATTTTGCACCATAGATGCTCCCATTTCTGGATTGGTTGTCACAACTTTATGGTATACAAAAAAAATAGCTGCAGACAACTGTTCTTGGGGGAAGTTTATAAATTCAACACAGTGAGTTGCAACGCTTGTACCTACTCGCACGGACAGTCGGCCCACCCTTCTGTGATGTAGACACAGAACATACATACCATGTACATACATACATACAATGTACGCGTTAAGCTTGCTCATATGACAAATGATACTTCGATCCAACTACGCTGTTTCACACTTCTACCATGGAGATTCGCTATGGCTAGGCGTGCGAGAGGTGAAAATTGACATCAAGTTTATATTTGCTTCATGTTTGAAAACCCCCAAACATGCTCCACAACTGTAAATGCTCGTGCTTTTGGGTTGAGTAGCGGCAAAGCTCTTTCAAACACGAAAATCATCTTTATAATAAATGGGTATTAGTCATGTTGAATTAAAAAAAAATTTCATATAATTAAATTTAATTAAATTAAAATTTCAAATAATTAAATAAGTGACGAGTGTCTACAAGTTGAAAATTCTTAGAATTTATTCTCACAATTCTGTAACAACGTATACAAAATATAGCTATAAAACAGTGCCCATTATTTGACTCAACCGTTCTTAGCCGTTAGGTTAATTTGGTGATAGATTGCTAACATTTTGCTGTGCTGACCTTCACAACCATAAATCTAACAAACGAATACAACTAATGGGTATACTGTACATGGTAACTGAGAACTAAGGGCATTTTTCAAAATTGGCTACAAAAAACCATATTCATTGTAAACCTGTGTAAATCCTTACCTGGATACATTGGAAGACGGCTTCTAGCAAAAAGGCCATTCCATTTGCATGATTATTGAATTCGTACTCCTGCAAATTAATAAGAGCTATAGTGAGTGTGTGTTTTGGAACCATCTGGGGGGAAAAAACACGTTCAAGAATACCTGGACTTCTGCATGCGAAGCGCTTAAGACGGTTAAACCTCGCACCACATTGAATAGAATGCAAAAGCCGCACATTGACGATGATACTAAACCTAACCAAGATAATGGTTCGAGACGTCTCGGGCCAACTAAAAAGAAGAAAAAAATTAAAAGCAAAGACGAGAAGTGCATTCTCACTACATTATTTACTTTGAGCCACCAGTCCCCACAAACTACTGCAATTCTGCGTATGGCAAAAGTTTGTATTGGCAATTTGTGGACTCGTGTGGACGATTTCGAGACTGACTGGGAGCAAATAGCTTGTCATAATCAGTGCAATACAAGCTCAGCTAGGCTCAGCTATGTGTAAGGGATTTCAATTTAACTCTCTTAATAAAACATCATCACATTGTTGCACTGCATTTTGAGATGAGACGCGAGTATTGCAGAGACATTTTTGCAAGCATGTATTACTGAATATTCAAGAATTTTGGTGACACAATGATAAATTAATAAATAGACATAAATCGCTGGAAATAATATTAAGGAAAATTGAAAAATAAGCCAACAGCGAAAATCATACACTAGAAATAACGTAGTTCAGTAAGCCACCTTTATGCAATTACGTTTCGTCGGACCTGGATTCGAACCGGCTACCCAGTTCGCCCCCAGATCACTTGCATAGCGCCTTAATCGCTATGGCCACATCCTCCACTGGCATAAAGATAACTCACTGAACCCGTTATTGAATACACAGCCGTGACCAGGGTTCCATTCAACCGAAATTCACTCGGCCATAGACAATGGAGAGGGAAGACAAATCATACACTTACAAGGCTCAATAAAGGAGAAGTAAATAGACATAAATCGCTGGAAATAATATTAAGGAAAATTAGAAAATAAGCCAACAGAGGGTTTTACAGCTTTATTTAAAACCACAAATAAATCTTTAGAGTTTTCGAACATCGTACAGAAAAACGGACATAAAATTCGAATTGGTTTCTTTTCGGTTTTCAGCAAAAACCGAAAATCCGGTTTTGGTTTCCGACCCATCCCTAGTTCCTTGTAGCCGTCAGCGTCGTAACCCATCTGTGCCTGTGCGAGTGCAGCCCTTCTCTATAAAAGTGCTTTCGGTAGGTCATAATTTTTTCTCTCGATTATTGTCAGGCGGTGACTCAGGAGGGGTAATACGGTAGGTAGGTTATGTATGGTTTCCTAGACAAAAGAAACAATTTTCAACCAGCCCGGAATGTGGGGCTGGCAAAATTATGTTTCTTGTTGCCACTGGAAAACATTCATAACCTGTGAATTTTTGCATTCACCGTTAGACCTCGTCAAGTTAGGTGGCAGGCATCGCCTTGACGGGTGCCCTAGGGTTACGAGCTAGCTTCCCCTAAAAAGTAAAACAAACTTCGCACTTTATTCAGATAACATGAAAACAGTCGAATATGGATCTCTTTTGGTAAAATGTGGTGGCCCTGAAAAGGGTCGGTTTTTTTTGTTAGAGATAAGGGTCTTGCTTCTGTCTTGATGGTGGACTTAAATCTGTTTTCTAGTGCTTAAGGGGGCTGGATGACACATCTGGCTGCTACGATGGGGCCCAGATGATGTAATCCATTGGCTTGCTTCGTCATCTCCCTGAAGTAGTGTGAAGTGAAGACGGATGTGCTTCGCCATGATGCTGCTGACAGGATGTCCGGAACCGGGATGAAGTTAGGGACACCCAAGATGTGGAGATTGCCCTCAATTCGTGTGTCGTCACTCTGATGCTGCTGTCAGCGCAATGGGCTTTTTGATCTTCGTATGCACTTTGGATGGTTTCTCTTATCTTTTGTGCAACAGTGCATGCTGAGGTTTTGCTGAAGGTAGATAAAGCTGATTTCTGCCTCTGCAGATCTCAATTGTTCTCGGTCTTAGTGATGACGTAGCGAAGTGCTCGTATTGGACATAAGAGACGCTCAGGTTCATCTCCTGTGATTTTAGAAAGAGCAGAGATGATAATTGGCTTGGTTGGTTCACAAGGTTTTTGAGTTTTTTGCTAGAAATCGGCTCTTGGTATTAGGGTGACAGAGAAGTTGTCTAGAGCAAAGAGACAGAAGGCTGGGTCTGCTGATAATGCTTGAATTTCGCTGCATCTCACACTTGCTACTACTAGAGTTATTAGAAACACTGTTTTGTGAGTGAGGATGTTCATTGGACAGTTTTGTATTGGTTCGTAAGGTGGTCTTATCAGTGACTGCAGGACGATGGACGAGAGGTCCCAAGCATGGAAGACACGACAACTTGCCGGGTATTGTATCTCAAAGGATCTGATGAGGGATGATATGCTGTAGTCGTCTAAGAGACTGTTACTGCCTGCTGCCTTTAAAACAGTATTTTGCCGGCCCTCCTGCCTGGCTGGCTGAAAATTGTTTCTGTTGCCTAGTAGGAAATATACAATACCTGAAAATTTGTAGCATTCTTCCCTGAAGTATGCTTCTCTTGCTGGAGTTTTAAAGTTGCCTCGAGACGGCCAGCTGTGTAACCCCTCCTGCGCATGTGCCAAGATCCTCTATAAAAGCAATCGAGCGAGACCGGCACACCATCTTTTCCCTCTCGATATGTCAAGTGGTGATTCAAGAGGGGAGGTAGGGAGGGTTCAGGTATTGTATATTTCCTACTAGGCAACAGAAATAATTTGCAGCCGGCCAGGCAGGAGGGCAGGCAAAATATTGTTTCTTTTGCCGTTCAGAAATATACAATACCTGAAAATTTGTAGCATTTTCAGCAGACCTCGTCAACTCAGGTGGTGGGCACCCTTGACAAGTACCCTAGGGTTACGAGCTGGCTTATTTACCCCAAAAAAATAACCTTCGCACTTTATTGAAAACAGGAAGTTTGTATCTCTTTCGTAAATATTGTGGCCCTGAAAAGGCCCGTTTGTTTAGGGTCTTACTTCTGCTTCAAGACATTGTGTTCAGGGCATCTGCTTCAGGACATCAGTCTTGTTGGTTTCTTTTTTCTGTGCTTAAGGAGGTTGGATGACATGTAACGATGGGTCCCAGACGATGTAATCCATTTTCCTGGGTTGTCATCTCTCAGAAATACTGGCTGTGAATACTGTCCGACTTCTCCAGGAAGCTACTTGCAGGATTTCATTGATGCCTATGTTGTTATGAAATGCCCAGGAGGTTGAAGTCACCCGTAGATCGTGTGCCGTGATCTTGATATTGTTGTCAGTACAGTCTATGTTGAGATCTTCGTAGGTACTGTGAATGACGGATTTAATCCAGGTTGCAATCACGGCTGCGGAGGAGATAACAAAGTCAACTCTGAAGGGTAGGAATAATTGGTTGCGGCCTTTGCAAAACTCATTGTTTTCAATACTTTTGATGTAGCAACGTAGTGCACAACTGGGTAGAGGAATCGTTCAGGTTCATCTCCGAGTATGTTTGTTAGAGCGGGGATGACTATGGGCCTTGAGGGTTCACACGGTCATTGTGTTTTTGCACAGAATGAGGCTCTTGGTCTTAAGTGAATTGCTGTGAAGTTCTTGTGGAAGAAACAGCAAGTGGGATCAATCGATAACGCTTGGATTTCGCTGCAGCGAAGATTTGTTGAAGTGAGGGTGGTTAAGAAGACAGGCTTGCGCGTTAGTAAGTTCAAAGAGCAGCTCTGTAGAGGTTCATAAGGGGCTTTTTAAAGAAGTTTAGTACGATGGATAAGTCCCAGTCTGGAAAAGTTCTTTCTATGGATGGTTTTTCAACTTCAAAGGTTTTGATGAGTGTTGAGATGCGAAAGTCGACCAGAAGATGTGAAGATCCTGCAGCTTTAAATACAGAATTTAGGGCGGATCTGTATACGAGGATTGTGGAGCCTTTAAGTCCCTCTTTGAATAGGTCATTTAGGAAGCTTAGAAGTTCTGGTAGAGAGGGATTGATTGGATTGATTTTCCTTCCGTGACACCAATGAAACCAGCGTTCCAGTGACTGTCGTAGATTCTGTTTGTTGAGTCACGAATTGCTTTGCTTGCGATTCTGGATGCTTCCTCTTCAAAAATTCCAATCGCTTTGAGGAGTTGGATGATAGTAGCCCCCCGTGTAGGTGTAGGCTGTTGCTGTGTTGGTTGAGGAGGGTCCCTTTTCTTTGAGACAACAGAACTGGAATTTCTAGTAGACTTCTTGGATGGTCTATGAGAAGCTTTAGTAGAAGGGGGAACCACGGTGCTGCTGGCCAGTTTGGTGCTATCAGCAGGAATAGACCTGGCGTGGTTTGAATTCTTTGTAGAATTGTTGGAAGAAGCTTGAATGGTGGGAAGAGGTATGCATGAAGGTAGTGTTGGACGGTATACCGGTTCTCACGGTGTACCGCGGTACCAAAAATGCAACGGTACCAAATACCTTACATTGTTAAAATACCGGTATTGTTTACTATGAAAAAAGGTGCTAAATTTATAACAATAGTTCAGTCAGTCCTTGTGTCGTAGGGCTCAAAGCAGTGTAATAATCAGTTAAAGATCAACAATGGCAATATTGGAATTCTAAACAATGCACAAAAGTGGAGCGAAGTTTGTGTAATTTTGATGCTACAACCAGCTTAAGAACAACAGAAAAATAAAATTGAGTTCAAAGTACAGTAGCCTAATTGGTGATTATTTTTTATGTGTATTTTTTTGGAGGGGGGGGGGAGGGGCTATGTAAATGAAATTGATGATTCATTTCCAACCTTAATTAGTTTGATTAGGCTACTTAAAAAAAAATACCGTTGGTACCGGAGGTACCGAAGAAAGTACCGTCAAATACCGAGTACCGCGGTACCTAGGCTGGTACCGGCACCGTCACAAAAATTCCGGGTACCGCCCAACACTACATGAAGGTTCTCCCAGGAAAAGGTGAGGGCGTCCACTGTCCAGGCTCTGTCGTCGGGAATCGGGCTGATGAATTGGGAAGTTTGGCATTCTGTCTCGTGGCGAATAGGTCGATCATGAGTTTGCCCCAGAGGTTGAATAAAGATTCGCAGATGGATGTCTTTAGAGACCATTCCCCTGAAGGTGGTTTTGGTGAAACAGAGAGTCTGCTATCACGTTGCGATTTCCAGGAATATGGAGTGGAAGGATGGTTATTTGGAGAGAGATGCAAAGTCGAAAAATTTCGGAAGTGATGTGATGGAGACGACGGGAGTGAGTGCCACCTTCTTAGCAGATATAGGCGACTGCGGTGGTGTTGTCTGATTGGACTTGGACTGTTTTTCCTTGAATGAGGTTTCGGAAGTGGCAAAGTGCATTAAAAATTGCCAGAAGGAGGTCTGGCAGGGGCTCGTGGAGTGGAACAAACTGAGACAGTATTAGAACGTTTGACCACCAAAGGAGAGTTTCTGTTGGAAAGCTCTAGTTTTTTGGAGCTTTAGGTTCAGTTGGTCTGCCTGGCTTCCTCAGGCATCTTTGCAGAAGTGGGGGAATGGTCTGATCATCCATCTCCTGTAAGGGACGAAGATTTAAAAGTGACGTGAGTGGAGTAAGAAATATTCTATCCTGTCTGGTGATGGCATCACTGTTGCAGAGTTAGGTTGAAGGCGACTCCTAGGAAGATGAAATCCTGTGCTGGATTGAGTCTGGACTTCTTTAGGTTCACACCGAAACCGAGCTGATTGAGAAGGTTGCTCGTTGTGTCCCGGTGAGAGGCCAATTGTGTTAGGTCTTGATTTTTTATAGCCAGTCGTCCAGGTAGGCACTTGCTTCTATTTGGTTCTGGTGCAGTTTTGCCAGAATTGGTTTTAGTATGAGGGTGACAATTTTGTGTGCTGCATTCAAGCCGAATGGCAGGCATTGGAATTCGTAAATTTTGTGGTTGAACATGAAACGAAAGAGGTGTTGGATTGATGCGTGAAGCGGTTAGTGGAGGTAAGCATCCTTTAAGTCTTTGGAGACTGTTCAGCCGTCCTTCTTCAGGGATAGACGGATTAATACAGTGTTTCCCTTTTGAAATGATCATTCGTCATGAATTGGTTGAGTGGCTTGAGATTGAATATTAATTTCTCCCCTCCGGATTTCTTTGGCCGTAGGAAAATGGAGCTGTAGAATTCTGGTCCACATGGTTGGTGACGCTCCTTTATCGCACCTTTCGCCAGGAGGTACAGAATTTCGGGAGATAACCTCAAGTTGCTGTGAGGGGCGAACTGCCAAGGTGGAGATGGAGCAGGTGGTGGCTTGGTTGTGAACGTTGGGCTGAATCCTTCTTGAATGATTGAGAGTATTTGAGGATTGGATGTTAATTTTTTCCAGGCAGGGAGTAAACGTTGAAGGCGTGCTCCTACTGGAAAATTGAAAGGCCGGATGGCGTCATGGGTCCTTGCGGGATTGGCTTTTCCCTCCCGAAGAGGAATGTGGCTCCGTCTGTGAGGGGTCGTGCTTCTGCTGTTTCGTCCCCTGTTGAACGTCTTGGGACGAAAGGACTAATTGCTTTCAAAGCAGTGGCCTTGGTTGCTGCTGGAGTTTTGTTGAAGTTTCGGCTTTGGCCATTGTCTTTGTATTGGGGTGGGAAGTTATTGAAAGGCTTGTTGTAAGGCTTCTGTTGCGGCTTAGGCTTGTTCTCCCAAGGTTTTCTGGAGAAATCCAAGAGTGGAGCCAGGGTTGGAATAAGTCCACGAAAGAGAGTGTCAGTCTCATGTATGGGTTGATGATTTGGTACGGTCTGAAGAGCAACGTCACGCATCTGGAGATTTGTGTTAAATAAAGCTCCGGTAATCCAATTCATGGAGTAGTGTGTTGCAAAACAGGTCTTCTGAAAGAGCTGGGAGATGAGAGCTGAAAGTTGTTTAACTTCGGTGGCAGTCGGGCTGGTGGAGTTTTTCGCATAATGCGTTTACCGCTGTCTTGAGAACGTCAGCCTGGGAGGCAGCACGTACACCCAAATGAAGGAGTTTGTCGTTGTCGAACAAAATACGGGTTAACATTTCCACTTTCCTTGGGAGATAAAGAGCGGTGCCAAATTCCATCTTAATTTCGGCAGTGAAAAATTCTGATGGGGGGTAGGTGTCGAAATTCCTTGCATTAGTTGCACCATCCCCCGAAAGGTTTGAAGTAGGTTGACTGGCGACCAGGCCAAGGAGGTGGAGGACTCTTATCTAGTTCTAATGGTTCTCCTTTTCCCAAGATGGCACCATCGTTGCACAGTAGATTGGTGAGAAATGTTGTGGATTGGTTGAGTACAGAGCAGGGTTTGAAATTGCGGTTGCAAAGACCAAAACCAAAGCCGGGCTAACCCTCGGTTGATTACTGGTACATCAGACTATTGAGAAGGTTTGTATACAAAGCAGTCAGGTACAGTGTCCTCTACAGACTTGAGGAGATCCGAAAGAGGGATGTTGGACGGGTCGTCTACTGCTGGATCGTTGAGACAAGACAACGGCATATAGCAATGCTTGGAATGACATCATGGATGTCTCCAAGGACAGCAAATAGCGTGGAGACAGGCACGGGAACAAGGATGGAGACAAACACGGAGACAAGATGGAGGGTTTTAACAAGCAAAGCCAGTTTGACCAGACCGACTATTGGCATTTCTAGCCCTAGTGTAGCCCGGGACAAGAGATAATGTGATGAGAATAAAAATGTGAATTCGGGCGCTGTTCACTTGGACACGGCCCTTCCATAAGCACAGTAAAAAGTTGGCGTTGCCATCCAGCCAGGCCCAGAAAGTTATTAAAGAATTTGTACTGTGAATTACTATATAGGTATTAAAACCTTTGTTTGCATATTAACACTGTAGATAGCAGCATTGGCTATAAAAACTATGGAGTGCTTGTAAACACATGACACTTAAAAAATGTGTCCATTAAAACCTGTAACATCACTGTGTTAGCTTGTAAACTATTCAGGGTTAATGAGCTTTTTATAATATTTAACTCAGTGTTGTCACAACGAATAACAGTTCGAAACTGTTTAAATAATTTTCTCAAATTGGAGCATTTTAGTGATAAAGATGATCAAGTCACTGCAGTCACAAAATTGATACACAATGAAAAAGTTTCAATCACAAAAGAGAAAAGGTATAGTGCAAATTGCAATATCACTCTTTTCAAACAGTTTTTGGGTAGTTGCAAACACTTTCCAAAGAGTGTGAAGGCCAATCTTTCACCATGGAATTCTATTTTCAGCGATGGAGGCAGATGTCTAACATTACAGTTGATCAGTTAGTCGAGCCAAGAACCCCGATTTTATTTTTTCAAGTTCGAAACTTGAAAAAATAAAATGCTTGGGGAAAGACCCCCCCGAGGCTAGTGCTGGAGAGTCCCCTCTGCGCTATCCTGTATTCTTCTTTTGTGGTCGATCACAGAGTAAACTCGTAGATTTTTTATAGATTTAGGCCTTGGTACACAAGTTGGTACTGCTACTTCTCATACACTCACAAAATATCGTTAGTCTTTACCTTTCACTGATTTAAGGTGGAGAAAATACGTATTGCAGCAAGTGTAAGACCTGAAAATTTGGTGTAATATTTGTATTTTGTAATTAGTTTATGTGCTATCAGTAATGTGGGGTATTTTGTGTAAGGTGACATTTGTACTAGTGATTATATTCGTATTTGTGTTTATATCTACATTTGGATATCAACTTTAAGTTACAGGCCATTAGAGTTAATTTGGTTTACTTAGTTCGAGTTTATGAACACACATGCAAAACCTCATTCCCTACAACACCACCAACAAATGGGAAAACGCAGTATTAATTGTCCTAACTAATGAGAAACGAGCGCTGAAGCTATTAGCCAATTACAAAGCAGAAGCAAAGGAGTCGGTCAATTGCGCACGCCCTTGAAGGGATGACGCAAACCAGGCACGCGGTTTTTAAGCTAAAGCACGAGCGCCAGCTCGCTCTCTTAGCCATGAGCTCTCAACGCTTTCAGTTCCCGTACTTTACTGCCAGCCAAAATGTAATTATAAGTATCATCATTGTCCCGGTACCACATGCAAGTGAGGACCAGTCGGCCACGTTAACCTCTTCGCTAACACGCCACTTCAACAAAACCGTAGGTTTTGACTCCGATCTTAAAGAACTGATTCGAAAGTAACTTTAAGATTTAAAATGAACTTGGACATGAATCAACTAAGCTGAAGCAAGCAATCGAAAGAGCTCATGAATTTCCTTATTAGGTTTCTTTAAAATTGAAGTTTAATGAACTATCAAGTTACAAAGATTAGATATCAAGCGTTCCCGATTTGGTACTTAAAGTGGCACTGTCACCGATTGAAAGCAGATGAAATCTGGCAACATCTAACGCTATGTAGTACTATCTAGCTCTTGCTTGCACCAAGCGAAGGAATGCATAACGGCATTTCTTTTAACGAAACAAAGAAGCCACGACATCCTTAATTATTGAGTGAAAATTTGGTTCTTCCTCGTGCATCTGGGAGCTAGATATAAAGGTTAACAATATTACTGCCGCTAGATGGCGCCAGGGTATTTTCGTTCGCATTTCAATCGGTGATAGTGCCACTTTAACGAGTGACCACAATTCAATAATTGATTTATGAAAATAAGGCCAATGAAATAAAGTTAAAGTTAATTTGTTTGTAATGCTACAGTTGAATTGAATATTGCAAATGTTGTGAATGGTCAAATGATCTAAGTTGAGAACGTACGTTTGTTTGTACAATTATCGTTTATTATGTGTGCAAATAAATGTTATCTGTTGTTTTAAATGAGTGGTCACTAAGTTAATACTGACACAGATGAAACATACAGCTCCTTACAGTTTGATAATTTAATGAAGTAATGAGATTTTAATTAGAACAAAATGGTAAAATGAAACCAACCAATGAAATGGTACTAATGAAACCAGCCAATCAATAAATAAAAACAATTTAATAATCGGAACATGCAATAATAATGCCAGACAAAATCAAATAAAGTAACAAAGTTGCAAACTTTACGACCTTACTTCTTACATATAATTCACAACCTTACGACTTTAATTCTGGCAATTTTCGACTTTCACACAAGCCAAATTTAACTCTTAGGAATATCATAAAAGAGCACAGCCATACCCATATTGGTTTCCGTGCCGTTAAATCCACTGCCGACTAATGGTTCTATGTGATGCAATGCAAGTAAATGAGCCGGTCGCAGCTTTATTTCCATACTCAGATCTGACAGATTTACTTTAGTGGTCAACGATCTTGGATTATTGTATCGTTGACGTAATTTCTGAATAAAATTATCTAAAACAGAAAAGTAATGCAAATGTTACACTTAAATTGAACAAGAATTGAAAAATTTTACCAGAGATGTTACCTGTCGTCAGTTCTCCAAATAGTTTCTTCCTAATAAGATGCTTTATTACACACTTTTATCATTCTAATGCAAATCTAATGTCACTTGTGGCCTTCCTGGCTACCTCAATTTCCTTGCTACTGCCATCCCCTATTGTAGCACAGACTCGTGACACTCCTTCATCTGATACGTCTACCGGTGATGCATGACTGGGCAGATGCACTGCTTCGTATTTAAGCAGCCGATATGAGATCTGGCCGAGTAGTTTTAGAAGCGAGGCTGATGCGTGTTGGTTTCAAGGATCTTCTTAAAGAGGCACTATCACCACTTGAAAATCGTACAAAAATACTGCGGCACCATCCAGAAGTAGTAATATTGTTAACCTTTACAGCTTGCTCCCAAGTGCGCGAGGGTGAAACAAATTATTTTCACTCAATTATTAAGAAGGCTCGTGACTTGTTTGTTTCGTTAAAAGAAATAGCATGGTACATTCCTTCGCTTGATCTAAGCAAGTGCTAGATAGCGCTAGATGTTGCCAGATTCTGCACACTTTCAATGGGTGATAGCACCACTTTAATGTCGGTGAAA
Source organism: Lithobius niger (assembly GCA_023313725.1). Lineage (NCBI taxonomy): Eukaryota > Metazoa > Arthropoda > Chilopoda > Lithobiomorpha > Lithobiidae > Lithobius > Lithobius niger. The sequence goes on from JAHWFP010086401.1 coordinate 37,045, forward strand.
GAGAACGAGATGACAGAAATCAACTTCTAAAGTCGCTCGCAGCAACCAGCGTGCTGTTCACGTGGTAAACTTGTTTCAAAGACATACAGTGAATATCACATTAATTTTTCCGGTCTTTCAGGCGCGGATCCAGAGGGGGGCGAGATGGGAGCGATCACCTCTCTTAAAACCGGTAAGGCAGTATCATTGTTTAAAATGATCTTCACTGACTGCGTATATTTATTACGATTCCGTATACATACACAGGCACACTTAAAAAAACATCACAATTACAGCTTTTTTTACGTTGGTTTTGTTCTTTTTTCTTGCGCTCATCCAATGTAAAATAATTTGTAAAAATGCAAATTCTTTACCCTACTGTTTCAGAAATATTTGTTCATTTTTAAGATCCCAGAACAGCTCGAAGATGAATATGCACGACACGAAGAATCGAACAAGTGAAGTAATAAGTAATCGAGTAAAACTTCACTAAGAATAAAACGAATTTATTATACCTAGAATTTTTAGTTTAAACAGGAAGTGGCGGGTACAAAAAAATTTCTTTTACTGGCAAAAAAAAAATGAACACTGAAAAAA
>JAHWFP010086402.1:0-13752 GCA_023313725.1 Lithobius niger
TTATTTTACCTAACTGTGGGAAACACACATAACGATAATCTGATACAGATCATTTTCAATGGGCTTGCACTGCAACTTAAAAAAGTAAGGAGTAGGAACAATATTAATCAGGGCTTACCTTCCTAAGCTTAAATAGTCTTAAATGTCAGTCATATTGCTAGTTGCAGAAGTTTTAGTTTTACCACCGAAATCCAGGTTCTTTTGACCGGGCGCAGAACGGACGTAACCTAATTGTTTCTAACCGAGATGGCCATCCAACCCTCCTGACTTTCGTTATTTATCACCAATTTTCGCAGTTTTCGTCGTTTTAAAGCAAATTGAAGATTTCTTATCGGTTCGCTCATGAATTTCCGTGATAGAAGAAACGTCATCTTCACTTTCGCTTTATCTTATGACCTCAATGGCTAATATAACCGAAGAATGCGTGTGATAATGTCATGTCAGTTAACGAAATCACTCCAGACAGAATGCGTACGTACATTTTGTTAACTTCCTGAAGAGCGGCTTCCGTGCAATACGCAGGCACAGCTGCTCTTTCATTCATTCATTAATCGTGATAACGCGAGAAAATAGTAAAGTGCGGCCTTCTATGGTTGAAACACGAAATTTCGGAGTCGTACTTGAAGGACAAAAAAGGCTTTTACACAACCAACGTTGCTTGCAAACTGAGAAGAGTTAATTTAGTAAGTACAGCCGAAAGGTGTGCAACTTAGCAAGAATAAATAAAGAATAACCGTGTATTACAAAAATATATATATATATATATATATTTAAAGTAATACACTGAATTTCCTTTTTAACTTATTTATTTCCGCTGAGAGGCCACTAGGGTGAGAGGTCAGTCGGGAATTCCCGACCCCCCGACCTTGCCAGTCCGCCTCTGAGTTTTCGTGCTGGGTACCCGTTAACAAACTGGAAATAATAAGGGCTCGTTTACGTAACGAGGCCTTCTCGCTCGCTGAAAGTTATTTGCTAGGCAACCGTTATTTATTTATGATTAATTTCCCGTTTCTATTAAATTAATGCGGTAATAGACAACAACTTAAATATATTATATGCAACAACACGGAAAAAGAACAAAGTGCAACAGTCATTTTAAACATTGCTACAACATTGTTGCCATTTCACGCTAATACCAAAGTTTGCTATTCTCGCTGAAAAAACAGCTTCCAGCAGTGATCAATCGAAGGTAGAATAAATAGCTACTCGCAGCGAGAATTCAAAATCCAACATGGCGTCCATTTCGGGGTAGTCGAATCGAAGACATAGCATCGAATACCGGCATTCAGGAATCTGTCCGTCGTCTTGTACTCCAATAAAACTTGGTTGTCATAAATCGACGCTGTCATGTTGCAAGCATCATACGTCATGTCGCCAGGCCATGGTTACTATGTACAGACAACTCGAAAGCCGAATTCTCCGGCAAAGGCGAGAAGCAGCCAGCAGATTTAGTATTGACCAAGTAAAAACTAGTAAGCGAGAAAATTGTCCTTGCATAACCGCGGCCTTAGACTGGCATTCATTCGTTTACGAGAATTACCCTCGAATTTTCCCCCTGCAAAGAGTGTGAATATGGGCCTGTTGCTATTATTTCAAGGCACTGTCTTTTTTACTGTGAAAACTGTATCAGTTACAAGCCACGTTGAAGAGATTTCACACCCATCCTTACTGCCAATAGGCTGCAGCTGCAGAATTTTCCCCTCTTTCCCTACCCCCGCTTGCCCCACCCGCCCTCTCATCCTCACACAAAAAAAGAAATATTTTGAGGTGAACGCATCGGTACAAAGTCTTCTGCGATCTGCTGCAACTATTTAATTCTCGATCGAATGTTGGTGTTATTGTTTCTGGTATTTGACGAATAACAACGCCGGAGGGCAGGACCTTTATGTCCCCCCCCCTTCTCGCCATACGCTTGAAGTGGATGGAACAGCCGTCACGAACACGGCGCGCTTAATTTGAAGTTGCTAGGATACAATCTGGAACCGCTTGTCATACGGACACAAGTCTCAATCGGCCTGCCAAGCCAGGCAGAGCACATTTGTACACAGCTGGGCGCAATGATCAAATCTCCTCCTCGGTTCCCCGAAGATGGTCAATCAATGATTCGATGGCGAGCCTCTGCTATTCGTTGGCGCCTATAACGCCGTCATTCCACCACTGACCTTTATGCCTCGCCCACACACACACACTCCGGAACAATCTGGTCCCAACGAGGACCCTGGTAAACCAAATCGAGCAGTTGGCGGTATTCTGATAGGCTCTATACGTATATGCGTGGATTCCAGACCAAATATGGTTTCGGTGCATTGTAGGAACCATCTGACTAAGTAAACCCCGGATAGAAACTTATTTTCGTTGCATTTAAATGTCAAACTCCCTGAGGGGGGAGAATATTGAACCCCTCGACCTTTGACCTTAAAGGCCGAAACCTACAGCGTACCACGAGGCAACAGTTGAATGGTGTTGCTGTTTGCTCTTAATAACAAAATACTAAGCGTATGATTGAGTGCTGACTATGATACATACTCGGCCGAGCGAAAGACGCTGTGTTTTCCGTTTTGTTGAAATATTTAATTCAGAATATTTTTCGTAACCGGCTCATCAACACGATGTCTGCCCAGTGCTCCACTTGTATGATGTATGCCCAGTGCTCTGCAAAGGAATCCAATACCGATCTTTACGAGAGCATCTGATTGGCTCTGCTACCAAGTGCGATACCTGGGGCATACGTGAGAAAGGAAACGAACAAGTTCCTTCTAAACGTGACCTCTTCCGGTTATCTGCCCGACAAAGCCCTTCGGCCTTATGTGAGCCATTCACTTGCAACAGCAATGTATTCTAACAATTAAGTACTGAAACGATAAGCATATAACACTTAAGCATGTTATACTCTACTGTTGGATGACAATACAAATAATGGTTTACAACAACAAATTTGCACTTACGCGCCACTTCAGGGCCCTGTGCTGCTTGCTGCAATCCTCATTTTAGAAAAAGGTACTTCCCCATACGACTTTGGCCTGTGTGCCAACATTTAGATTTGCCAACTTTCCCTAAGGAGCTGCAGACGTGTCATTATACCCTATGAGCATAAACATGGGAGCCGTGACCTTAGTAGTTGCTAGCTAGCCAGTAACACAAATCAACGTTACTAAGGTCACTTTTTCTCCATAAAGGACTCGTTTCCCCACATTAATGTTTAAGTTTTCTCCGTTACTCGATCCAACACACCTGATTCCAATGATTTTCAAAGATTAGGAAAGTTTCAATACCAGCCTGAAATCGGGCATAGGCTTGTTAGAGTTAAAAGACACGGTCTACTAGTGAGCCGCCTGTTTTCATCTGACAGCAATTAAGCTCTAACAACAATTAAGTCTCATCTACTTCGCGGCGACACACTAGCGTGTGTTTAGATATAGAGCTTACTGACTTTTGTGTAATCAGTTTTGTATCATCTCACCTTCTCTGTTCTCCTTTTTTCTTCTTCATCCACAACTTGTTACTATACTTGTTGGCAACTCAATTAGATTATTTTATGTTTTTTTGCGCTGAACACGAGTGTACTCTGTTGTTGCCACTCATTCCCTTATGAAATGCTCTGGGGGAAAATATCTACCTAGACGGACGAACAGCCACTCAAAATTCCAAATTCGGTCGAGTAATCGGCCTCATTCGGTTCGCTCACTTGGCCAAAATTCATGACTGCGGTGGCGTTTTCGGGGAGGAAAACAAGATGGCAAGGCACCAATTCCGCACTGTAGTCGTCGTTTAGGTTCTTCTGGGGGTCGCTCGTTGGCTGACAATCATTTGATTGGTCGATCGGTCGAAGAAGGAAGGCATTGGGTCTCGCATCACGTGCAAGAACGGGCCTGCATTCCGCGCATGCGCCTTGATTATTGGCGGGAGCTGATAGAACGCGTTGGAGCGTGCAGGTGGATGGGCAGAGGCACACCTGCTCTTTCCTCCCGCTTTCTTCTCTCACACGGCACCTTCTTCCTAAGAGCTTCTTTCTCGTCTTCTTGAACCTTTGGTTGCACTCTTGTCCTCCGGCCGTGCCATCTTCAATAAAAATACGAATATGGAGGGTTTAATTCTCACTAACGCGAATGTGAACGAGAAGAAAGAGTTATTAAAAAAAAAGGTACCCACCGACAGGGGAAAGAATCGCATGTACATAAGCATAAAAACATCTTTTTAATTTTCGGCCGATTAAAATCTTTTCACCTACAGAAAACAACAACAAACACAGCCTCAAGTCAACCACCCACCATTAAAACGCACCACAGCGTAAGAAATCGCTGGATACTAAACAATTAGAAAGCAAAAACGAACTCGTTTGATGCTTAAGGTAAGGTTTAATTGATCCGAAGTCAAAACAGCACAGTAACATAAATGAACTTTCCTGTAAGGTTTCAGATACTGCAGTGTTTGTTGCTGTACTGTTCAGTCCACGTGAAACCTTACTGCTGTATTCAAATGTGTTTACCATTTTACTTTTTCACACGAAGGATAAGCTAATGGTTGACGCATTCTACTTGGATGAACGACATCGCTGGAAAATGTTAAAACACTAATCGTGTTGGTGTGTAGTACATCACTACAGGTCATTCAGGGTTCGTGCAAGTCCTCGAAAACCTGGAAATGTCCTGGAAAGTAAGAATGAAATTCCGTGCCTGGAAAAGTGCTCGAAAATCTTGAAAAATGATATACGCATCATCAGTAAGGTGATGAACGGAAAGCAGACGACGTGACTAAAGCACACTGACAAAATTTAGCCAAGAAAGTAGTCGAGTGTGTAGCCTTACATCATTCTTCCTTCCTTTGTATGGGCATGAAAAGTTTTGAAATTCGGGCTGTGGCTCTTGTATTTACGTGTATAATGGTTGGATACAGCAGTAAGGTTTCACGTGGACTAAACAATACAGCAACACTGCAGTATCTGAAACCTTACGGGAACGTCTATTTGTGTTACTTTGCTGACTTAGGATCAGTTAAACCTTACCTTAAGCATCAAACGAGTTCGTTTTTGTTTTGTAATTCGTGCTACTTTGGCGTACCATGCAGTTTAGATTAGCTAGTTTTAATGTTTTGTATCTGTATCAAATCCTTTAATCCTTTGAAACAAATCCTTTAATCGTCGTCTACGACTTGCAGCTGGCGTTTGGTGATTGGCATTGTTGCATAATAACAATGTTTAAAGCCATGTAAAACAATCACTCTTGGTCGTTTAGAGATCCCTGACCCCTAAACCACTTGACCAGTCACAAAAGGCCTTATAGAGAGGGCACATCTACAGAGCAATACCTGTAAAATGAATCAGCTTTAGAATCAGCTTTATGGTACAAATAGTTTGGTCTGCAGAGAGCGTAGCAGAAACGTGTCGTGCCAAAACCAACAACAACAACAAGTCCAACAAGCCAAAAATGAAAATCACGATTCCAGCTCAAGTCCAGATCTCCGATGTGTCAAATGGAAAATTAATAAAAGTTGGGACACATGTTCACCAAGTCAAACAAAGCTTATATGCTAAATTTAAGTGTAAAATATTGAAAGACAGTAGAGAAATTAAGCATCGAAATTTCAGCTTTAACATGGGAGGTTGGGGTCAAACCTTACAGTAAAAGCTACTGCCTTTGCTAATAAAACACAAAAACGACACAAATCCGATAGCTGAAAACTCCCTCGTCAAACAACACACGCCATCTTGAACAGTGACGTCACCGATCAACAAAAACGCGTGATTTACAACAAATTTACCGGGAAAGTGGCACAAGTTGTTTTGTTCTCACTCCCGGAAATTTTGTTGTAAATAAGTGTGTTTTGTTGATCGGTGACGTCACTGTGCAAGATGGCGTGTGTTATTTAACGAGGGAGTTTTCAGCTCTCGGATTTGTGTCGTTTTTGTGTTTTATTGTTAAGTATCCGGAAAGTTCTTATGCTATGGTGCGTTTTAATGATGGGTGGTTAACTTGAGGCTGTGTTTGGTGTTGTGTTTTGTTGGTTATCAAGACATGAAGACATTTTAATTGGCCGAAAATTAAAGATGTTTCTTTGCATATGTACTTGTGATTCTTTGCCCACTGTCAAGTCGCCTGACAAATACGCAACAGGCCACACCCCTGACTTGGACAAGGTCCAAATCTTGTTTCGAGCACGAATTACTCTTGAAACGCTTGTCATCCGTACACATACACCACCTGTACATAACCACTTAGTGCCAGATAATAAATTTCTAAAAAAATATTTTCCTGTAATTAAAACACTTAAACTCGACTGTTTTGCCAGGCATGTTGTAAAACCCACATAACGAATGCATCACACCTTTGAAACACGTGACCCCGATTTGCATACACCTTGCCTTGCGACTTGGTTTCCCAACGGAGCAGGTGGGTCGTTGCTTTTCACCTGCCATTTCTGCCTCTTTTGAGGGGAGAAATTGGTGGTTTTTATCCGTTTTAAATTACTGTTTTATGCTTCTAATGTAGGATGACTTAGTGGCTTTTGCCATGCTTTAATTTTATTGCTAACCTGATGATAAAACTGAAAATTTTCGAAACGTTGTTTGTATTTTTATGGAGCACTGCTTGGTTTGCCTTCAAATAATCACATAATTCTTTGCCCTGTCAGTGGCTACCTTTTTTAATAATCATCGAATGTCGCGCAACAACGTTCTACGAGAAGAAAAGGGTGATGCCATTAACACCCCCTCCAAAACAAAAGAATTTATAAAAAAAATACAATAACAAAGCAAACCGTATAAATAAAATGAGCACTACGATTAACTGAATGAGCACTACATCAATTGAATTCAATACAATACAATACGATTAATAATTATCTGCATCAAAAACGGCTATTACGATTACGAAAACAGAATAGAGATGACATGATAAGAAACTCTTCCTCAAACGTGTAACTAAGGCTGTGTGGTACGAACGCACTTACGTTGAGCGCACAAGCAAATTTCGCATAATGGAGCGCACAAACCATAAATCGAGCACACACGTATCTCTGACAGACTGCAAGCAGAACTATAGGGGGAACGCGCACGATAAATATCCTAAAGCATCCCCATTCAGGATTTTTTACATTCGTATCCCGAAAAATAAGACGAATAACTCCGGGTGTGCACTCGTACCATTGCCTGTGCACCCAAAATAAGGTGCACTCTTACCACAACACTGTCATGGATGCTACAGGATACCACAACTTCCGTTTAGCCCTCGTATCTAAGGTCTCTTCACGACGTCCTCAGCCCAAATACGATGTCTTTCGGCCAAATTAATTAGAAATTCCCCCGAAATCACCCACATCATGCCCAGACGTTAAATATTGGACCAATAAATCCCAATGACCGATTTACTAAGCCAATGGTCACCCAGCTGCAAGAATACAGGACAGCGAATAAAAATCTTGGAATACTGGACCACCACCTACTGCCATGATTCTGAGTCCATAAATAATCCGTCAATCTGTTGCCAAGACGTCAGGATCAGATCTCCCACTATTTTCGCAACAACTCCAACACTAACAAGAATTGGGGTACAAGCCAACCATTAAAGGGCAATTACATCTATTTTGACATGATTTTTTTTATTTTTGGGGTCACTTAAACAACAACTAAACGCAAGATCCGTGAGCAGTCGAACAACATTGTTTGTTATGCCGATGATGTTCACTTTGGTTTACTGGAGAAGATCCTGAGGTTTGCTGCCAGTGTGCCCAGGCTGGTGTTGAGCGGGTTTCTGCTCTTCTTGGCGAAAGAGGGCTTTTGTTGGCCCCATCCAAAACTGAACTTGTTGAGTTTAAGCGGTCGCGAGTTCGACGGCGTGACCCATTATCTATCACGGTAGGGTCTACCGTTGTTACTGAAACAGGAGGAGTGAAGTACCTTGAAGTTTACCTGGTTGAGGTGCTGCAGTTGGAACCGGCACACATCTATGTTCAAGGACAGGGTCAGGTGAAGGCTGGCTATTCTTAAGACGCCTGCTGGAATCAACGGAGTGAAGCGTGGGGCGCTTTTCGCAGTCTCCAGAGCTTTTGTAAGAGCCACTTTGGATTTCCACCTGCCATTTCTGTGCCATGCTCAAAGGCACATTCGGGCATTGCAGGTTGCGGTGAATGAGTGCCTGCGAGTTGTTTCTGGGTTTTTGATTTCCACTTCTGTGAAGGCTCTTTGGGTGGATTGCCGTGTGGTTCCACTCTACTTCCATGCGGTTGAGCTCCTGTGCATGCTCTGTATCCGGAATGCTAGCAGGGGTGCTAGTGATCCGGATGGCTGCCTGGTAAGGGATTACTTCTATCTCTGCCCGGCACTTCTTGGAGCTCTGGCTCCTCCTGGTTGTGGAGTTGCTCTGCTACAGAAGATGACGCATATGGCTCCATTGAGCATAGCTCAGACTACGGTGCATTAAGCTTCTGCATGCATTAAGCTTCTGGATGCTTTTGATGGGCCAGGTGCTGGGTGTGAAGTATTCTGTGATGCTTCATTTAATCGTGCAGACTCTTTGGAAAGTGTGGGTGTGGTGGTGCCATCTCTTAAGGTTTTTGTGCGGAGGCGGATTTGTGCGGTCTGCTCCAGCGCTCTTTGTGAGCTATGTGCCATCTCCGTAGCGTTTGACGTTGCTATGGATCTGGACTTACAGTCCTTCACTGTTTTCTCAGATTCACGGTCGGCCATAGCACGGCTGCGGCGTGCAGTTGTTTCCCTTGATCTCAGTGATCCGATTGTTAGTGAAGTGTGTCGCAAGATGTGGGCTGCTATGGGCATTGGATTGGTTAGGTTGTGTAAGGTTAGGGGTCGTGCTGGTGTGAGGGGGAATGAGCAAGCAGATGGTATGGCATGATGTGCATCGCAGTCGCATGGGCAAACAGTCACCCCTGTTGTGTTAAGATTTACAAAAGATTTCAGAAAATTTAAATGATTTACGCTAGATTTACTTGATTTACAAGATTCGTACTAGATTTACAAGATTTATATAAGATTTTACTAGACGAAGTAAGCAGTCTGCATTAAAGACTGGCCTTGTGAGAACACAAGAAATACTAATCTGAGAAAGAAAAAAAGACATCTGCCCCGACTGGGACTCGAACCCAGGACTTCCCGTTTACTAGCCGGACGCTCTAACCACTGTGCTGGTGGGGCGAGTACTGGCTCCAGCCGTGCTAAGTAGCTGTTCAATCTTTCTCAGTGGTGACCTAAAGGTTAGGTTAGGTCACAAAGGTCATCAACACACATACAAGGAGGGAAAAGAACTTTGCTTCTTGGCCTCCGCACAGAAATAATGCGAGGTCACCTTTAGGTCACCACTGGGAAGGATTGAACAGCTACTTAGCTCGGCTGGAGCCCGTAGCCAGCACCTGCCGCGGTAGCACAGTGGTTAGAGCGCCCGGCTAGTAAACGGGAAGTCCTGCGTTCGAGTCCCAGTCGGGGCAGTTGTATTTTCTTTCTTTCTCAGATTAGTGTCATATATCCTCACAAGGCCAGTCCTTAATGCAGACTGCGTGCTTCGTTGACCCTTTACCTTGTGATTTCTTCTTTATTTTAAGATTTACTAGATTTGAATGATTTACACAAGATTTACAAATTTACAAGACTTGCACAAGATTTACAAGGGATTTATAAATCAAAATCTTGGGTTTGGTACGAGATTTCTGGCTTTGTCGAACTCCACGCTATTTGCGAATGATCTTCGTTGCTGGCTAGTGTTACAAAATGCACCCCTATATACCTGTAAGAACTAGAGCATAAATCCGCACGCCGGTAAACTTGAACATTTCCACTGTCTAAATTTTACTGACCGTGACTGTGCTCGTTTTGAATTGAAGAGACGCTCCGACAAAGTTCTCGACTTGGAAAAATGTTGCCTTGCCCTTTGATATCAACAAGTTGCCTGTTGCCATCCAAGCGCACAAAGCCGAGAGTTCATTTTGCTTACAGCGATCGAAATGATGGGCAGGGTGACAACAGATTTCTTGTTAGTTCTACGATGCGTGGAAGATTACAGCAAATTGATAGAGGGGTGGGGTGGCGAGGAGAAGAAGAGTTTAACTGAAGTCCTCGTAAGTCAGCGACCCAGTGAGAAGTGAAGGTTACGATGGGAGGAGTGAGGATGCCGCCCAATTCCTCAACCCCCCAAAGGTCTTTCCTTTTCCTTCCGTTCTTCTTCTCTGAGCTTCCCGCCACGCGACTTACGAAAAGGGAGAAACGAAGCTGAATCGATGACTCTGGGCCAGAACGAGACGGGAAAGGAAAAAGAAGGATTTAGGGAAAAGAAATTTAGGAGGGAGAGCAGTGCGAATCAACCTAGGTCTGGTCTGCTGGACTCTCATTGGTGGAGAAGATGGACCGGGGGGGGCCCGCCGGGGCGGGGGGCGGGAGGGATGTGAGTTGGGGAGGGGAAGAGGAGGTGAAGGTGGGCCTCCGAGAGGATCCCCTAGCGGAATTGCGTCCAATTAAAGAAGGCGCACGGGGAGAGGCGAGCAAAAATGCGACGGGAAGAATCCAATCAGCAGAATCGTTTTAAACGGCATTGGTGGCCAGGAAGGGTGAAACCGCGGAAAACGAAAGCCAAAACTTAAAAGCTGAACGAACATTGTACAGAAAGTTAAGTCTTCAACCCTTCCTTCCCCCACAGGGGCTTGTCGTCCATCGCTCACGCGTCGCCTGGATAGGGAGTATGTGCTATACATATAACGAGAGGGTTGGAAACCAGCCGAAAGTCATATCGTAGAACAATCAGCTTTTTTTTTTTTTTTATAATCACTATTATAATCATTGGAACTCGCACTGAATGTCTTCATTGTTAACATGTCTCCCGTTCTAAGTTATCATTCGTACCACTAGGTTGTCCAGAGCGATCAGAGAAGCTTTTCAGTTTTTTTCTCTCCCAGTCAACTTCCGGTAATGGCCCGAGCTTTTACCTCGATGTTAAAACGCTTCTCAGATCGCTCTGGACAACGTACGAGTACAAATAGTGACTACGAGCGTGAGACAAGTTATCAATAATGACGTGCAGCGCGAGTTCCATTGATCATAATAGCGCGTAAGAGTAAAATTTGGTAACGCTCAAACTTCTACGATATTACTTCTGGCTGGTTTCACCCCTTTCATTATGTATACAGACTCTGCAACCGTGCAACGCGCAAGCGACGGACGACAAGCCCCTGTGCCTTCCCCACGCCCCCACTCAAACGTATGCAATACCCAGAATTGTTCCATTCATAGTACAGAACGAAGTATAACGATGATTGTCAACAAGTGGAATGGATCAAAAGCAATGATGGAACAAAAGGGGGAAACAAAAAAAAAAGAATGCATCAGCGCAGTCGCCTTTTCTTTGGGCGCTTTCATTGAGAAGAATAAAGCTGTCTCGGATCATCATCCGTCCTTTTCATTTTTCTTCTTCGAGACGACCTAACCGTGCTTACTAGAGCTCGGCTTTCTCAAATTGAGTGTCCTAGTCTCTCTGTCTATCTGCTTTTCTCAACAAGTGTTGTTGCAAAGGCAATCGCCTAGCGCCCACACCTGCGTCTCCCTTTCCGCTGAATCGACATACCACGCAGGATTTCGTAGGATTGCGCGGGCGAGGAGAACTTCCTCGAGACACCTCCCGGGGCGCATGGAGGGAGAAGAAAATAAAAAAATAAAAAAAACAATCCATTTTTCGAGGTAAAGTAGCTGTTCGCTACAGCAAATCCATAACATAGTCTTGGAAAGGGCAGTGCGTGATTTTACGAGTTTTTTTTTTATTTTTAAAAATTTCTAACCGATTTAGCATTAATCCCAAGTTTAATTTACCGCTTTTCCCTGGCCCTCTTGGCTCCAAAGAGGTAGGCCACTTCGTCAAATAGGGTAAGTTCATGGTGGCACTGAATAAACAATAAGAGAATAAGCAAAATTTAATAAGAATAAACAAATTTAATTTTCGACAGACCAATTGCTGTCTTCGTCACAGTAAAAAAAACGACGCTAACACACGATTTATAACTCAATGAGTAGTAAACAAACGGACGCACGATCCGCCATCTTGAAAACCACGTTGTTTTCAAGACGGCGGATAGTGCGTCCATTTGTTTACAACTCACTGGGTTTTAAACCGTGTGTTGTCATCATTTTTTTTTAACGAATTATAAGACTGCTAGCATTTCCTCAAACGACGTCGGATTTAGCTAATCCAGGAAGCGTTGTTACCGTGGCAACGACACCTTTGCCATCGCGATTAAATTACAGCTGTGAGAATGAAAAGGTGAGCCGTTGCGTAAGTTCGCCCTTAAAACGTTAGACTCTGTGCGGGAACTGAACTATAGTGGGACACTATTAGCCATGTTGACACTTTTTTAGCCCTACTGAGTAAGGCTAAGTTGTGGCGATTTCAGGTACGTGCAACGGCTCTCCAATACCAACACCACAGTTGAGGATCCTGCTGAGTGCTAACGAATATTGCGTGAGGCCTGACAATGGGTTGAGTGAATTCCAAATTAAGCTAACCTGACGGAATAAGGCAAATAGTCGAGGTTCGGTTCTTGTGATGTTTTAATTATTCATGGGAGCGTTAGTATGCTCTGGCTCGTCTGACTAATGGGGGGGGGGGGGGACTCTTGCCTTGGCTTAGGGCCTTCAATGGGATACCATATTTTCTAAGCTTACTTGGGGGTAGTTGGAATTATAAAATATTTTGGGCTTTTATTTTGTTACACTGGTGAATTAAACTGGGCAGAAGACTAAGCGTCTCGAGCTGTTACAAATTGATGACGTACATTAACTACAGACCATTTCTATGCACATATTGTTACAACAATTGATTACACAACATCATCTCTACCATTAATGCAAATTATTTTTGAAGTGACAATGGGTCATTACAATATGACGTCATGTTGACCTTGGGCTTGGTAGATCTCACACATGACGTCATCAGAGCAACTTCGCTGGAGTGGCATACGTTCAACGGTTTGAAGTCTGGAGTTAAAGGCACAACAAAGTGTTTTCACTTGGATCTTTCATCTCATAGGTCGACGGCCCAATTCCTTGCACTAGCAGGTTGACATTAGTCCAAAATGCACCGGGAATAGGACTGTAGCGTCCATGCCTCGCTTATGGCAGAAAAAGATAGGAAGACAACGGTAAGGGATCAAAACCTACTAATATGTAGACATTAAAATTTCAGGGTGAAGTCATCCTCAGAGAAGTATGGGGGTAGCCTACTTTATTACTAAGTTTTAATGAATTATAGAAAATCTTTATGTAATTTTTAATGTATTCGACCAAAGATCTACTAGGTCAAACGGAAAACGCCCGTATGTTCAGTGACAGATTAAATGGTACAAGACAGACCTAAGATTTTTAGTCGAAGACTTTGACTTTACATGCAAGACAGACCTTGACTTTAACTTCAAGATAGACTTTTTTACTTTTAAGTCTGAGGCTGACTTTGACGTTAAATCTCAGACTGTCTTTGATTTCAAGACAGATGCTGGTCTTAAGAAAAACACTGACCTTTCGAAAGTATGATATTGAGGTTTAAACAGATGACTGCAACGATAAACTTCACACCTAGAAAGGATTTAGACATCATACATGACCCCTAGAGACGTAGAATCCAGGGAGATGACCTGCGCAATCAGAGCTTCAGCGAAGAGCAGTGACCAGTCATTGTTTCCAGGTTTAACGAAGCCGAATGCCGAAGCCGGTGCTTCTGTGGTGTAGAGGTGGAGACAATATGAACATTTCATGTTACACTGTCAATTGTT
>JAHWFP010086403.1:0-12564 GCA_023313725.1 Lithobius niger
GTAAGTGATCCAAAAGTCAAACATGCATGTCAAAATGGATGTAATTGCCGTTTAATTAATTTTTAGCGGCCTAATTTAGGGCAATCTTAATGAAATACTGTAATAAAAGTTTGTAAAATCTTGTACTGAAGCGTCTTTAAAAAGCTTTTATTGCAGCATATACGATAAATCCCCTAAATTGCTTTAGAATCGTGATGTATTCCCTCAAAATTCTAATCTTCACCTTATATCACTAGGATACATCCCTTACACTCTTCAGGTAGCTAACGAACAAAAGATGTTGGGACCGGAACAAATACAGCAAAGATATCTTTAAATAAACGCGTGTGTTTCCGGGACTGTGACCGTATGTTCATCAGGGGAACAAATGAAATACGTGAGAAGATTATGGAAAGAGACCCAACGTCTCACTCCTTCACTATAGCACGAATTCCAAGGCAGCAACCGATCGATGAAGGCCCAGGATGTCATAATCGCATTTTCAAAATAAACCTTTTTATTTTCTTCTCATTTATCTCTTTCAACAGCCATCACACGCACTTCAAGAACAAGCCAAAAAAAAAAAAAAAACCAGCTCACCCACTGAGATAAAAATAAAGCATGGCAGCCAGAAGGAGAAGAGCCATGCTTCACCCCCAAATACCAAGCGATGACTGCACCACAACAGGCGCCAACTTACTCGGCGAATGATCCGTAATTCAACAGACATGGTTTCTGCGCTTTTCTACTAATCGTAAGTTACCCAATGACAGTTCAAAAAGTATTCGATGCGGTTCAAGTCGCGGTAAATGGTTGCTTTCGTGCCGTGGTGTTTTGATCAAATCAGGTCAAAACACGGCATTTAAAATTTACTTACAATCAAATCATACCTAGAAATCATATTACACCCAATTTAGGCCAAATCCACAAAAATCCCAAATCAGTTATACCCAATTTCAGTCTCAAATTCACCAAAATCGACAAAATTTATTTTTCCAAAATTTTACTAGAAATTATGCTGGAGTACAGGGGAATTGGGTGGAATTGAATGGTCCAAAACATTCCCTGACTTAGCCGGAAATTGATTGGAATTAAAGGCGCCGTTTCACTTTTCAACCCCTACATGCATCGCAGAATCTTCGAGCAATATATAAAGAAAATAACGGTTAACTGAAAAAAAAGAACAATACTTCGCAGCAGCACCGCGAATTTTCACAATTAAAACGAGATCACGTGACCCACGTCAGCCTATTGGATGACGGAGAATCTGGAACGTGAATGCTGTGTTTAGAATATGGGCAACGCTTTCGAAATGGTGAACCGGCGCCTTTAAGGTTGGATTAACAGGAAGATCAACATAAAAAGTAACTGATTGGGATGGATTTGAGGATATGGTAAAATTTAGTGATCCGCGCATGTTAATTGATTGTGTGCTGATAGGTTGGTGTTGTTTTCTGCAGGTTTGTTATGTTGTTGTTGATTAAGGCTGCCACGACTTATATCTTAGTTGATGGTAATAAAGGGCTGGTTGATTAATATCATATCAAAAACCAAAACTGGTAAAAGGTGCCGCCAAGTTCCAAATGGTTCGGTCCTACAAAGAAGTGATATCAACACACCAAAACATTCGCCAACTTAATCGCACCATTAAATACAGGGGGTCCCCAAACCTTTCAAACTGAGGGCCATATAGCATAGTTGCTTATTTTTTTGCGGGTCAGATTATTCCTCGTCCGGTCCTATGGGTTTCAGCGATGCCCATCTCTCTCTCTCTTCATCCCCACCCCCCTCCTCGCTTAGTGAGAATTGACCTTGTTCCAACACCTAATACAGGTTATGTTGTATTTTTGTAAATTAAGATAACAATGTTTTCCACCCCCTCCCCAAAGTCACAGTTGCTTCTCACTAAACTCCCCATCCCCTTGGCACCTCTGGTGGAAAATGTGGGCTTACCCTTCACTTGGCAATTTATCGATGTTGAGATTAAAAAGTGGAAATTCCAATGAAGATGCTCATTAGCCAATTCTGAACGAAGTCGAGATATTCCCAGTTTCAAAAAAGTATCCTTCGCTACACTCATTTATGTAGGCTTACCTTCAAATATACCTTCAAAAGGATAAACAACTGAAAATTCACATTTATTGAAAATAAAGCACGGGCCAGATAAAAGTGCTTCGCGGGCCGCAGCGCTCCCCCAGACCCCCTAGCTGGCTGTCCCACAACCAGGAGTATGCATCATCTAGAGACTATACTCTGGAGTTTGATGGGCCACATGATTATCTCGATCATAGCCAGTATACCAATAACAAACAAAATTGACCAGTGCCAAGACAGCAACCAGCGTCACGTTCGGCTTAGATCTAGACACCAACACATTTGTCCACTGAGGTAGCATGACACGAACACCCCCTTTAAAATCAATTTTAAGGCCGACGCTTAGGAAAAAATAAAAATAAAACTTCTATACCTATGTAGAGATACTGACACGATGTGGGTCTCCGCCATCCTGCATTAGCAACTCTGCATCCGTAAGCCAACTTTTAGGGGCAGATGTCACGCATGATTTTTCGTGATCACACTGGTGCGAGTTGTTGTCACTCACCAACGTCCAAAATGACGTAATTTTGACGTTAAGTGCATTGCCTTGCCACATTTGCGCAAAACATATCGAACGATTATGCCACATTTGCGCAAAACATATCGAACGATTATGCCACATATTCGAGATTCGTGTTTGAGAAACAGTTCGCCCTTGGGGATAAGCTAGATCATTCTTTCGGCAGTTGAATTGAATCTTTATTCTCTTGAAAATTTGTAAGCGACCTTTAGGGACTCCCTGTTCTTTTCGAACACTGAGTACATGGAACATAATTTGTTCGCAATATAACACGGGGACTGTTTACGTTTGGAGTATAATGCAAGGCGTCGTATAGCGAATGACATTAAGGTTTAAAACTTATTTTTCGAGTAAGGGAAGGATTTGGAGGTGTAATATGTATTACAAGTTCGCACCACTCATAATCACAATTGTACAGATCAGCATGGTTCGCACTCGCAGCACACACAAATTTTGCTCGTTTAGGAACCAGTCCTCTTCCATCCTCTGTTTAGATTCAAGTCCTCCTTGGCCATTTCTCTCTTCAGTTTCGATCATTACTGGTCTTTTTCTTCCCTGGGGCATTTTCCGCCTCACTTGGAGCCTTAACGAACCTCTTCTTACCCCCAACACAAAATAACAAGCGTGCCCTTTACTCAACACATCCTCCTCCTTTAGCCCCAACACTCGTCAGCCCAACAAGATTCACTTTCAACCATGTCGTCGAATCTTGCAGCCAGTAAAAGGTTGTAGGAAATGGGTCCATACGGCTCGCCAAATACTTCTGACCAGGCCGCACTTTATTTTCCATCTGTAGTATAATATGCTTATGTTAGGATGCACAGCAAACGCATCAAGCACGGAACAAAGTCATTATGCACGGAACAAACGGACGCACGCAAACAGGCAGGGGGTTTGGGACGGGGGAGGGGCAGAGGGTTCCACAGGGACCCACAGGCGGGGGGGGGGGGGCACCTGCTAGACCGGCGTATGTTACGCCAGGGTACAGCTCATTTGTAACAGTGTTGGTACGAATAACCAAGACAACGCATATGGTTTAAGACCCGAATTACTCCCTCCTCGCTGCCCGTGATGTGTAAAGGTTTGCGCACCAGACTATGTCGGCTCCTCACTTCCCGTTTAAGAGCCACTCTATGTGGCCACTCTATTTAGTCGAATTGTACGTCTTGCATTTCTGCTCCCTGGTCTTAGCTTCTTCCATCCACACAAACCTGCCGCAATTGGCAACGATTGCACACCCTAGCCTTACAGAGAAGCCTCAGTGGCTGCGTGTATTCGTTTTCACTAATGAATCCATGCTTCTACCAGGGTTGGAAATAAGAATGCTTATTTTAAAATAATCGAATTAATCGGAATATTTTTATTATATTCAGATTTGATAACATGTAAGATTACAACAATAATTATGACATTTAAAGTTGCTAGAGTATTTCTTGCTTGGAAGTAGGTATAGCCCTCTCTCAAAAACTATAGATATCTTTAAGTACCAAAAGTTTAAAACGTGATAACCAGGTGTAAATTTCAATGTTAACATGCACACTGCAGTAACTATTATTACAGTAGTAATACTTTAGACAGTATATGTGTTGTTGTAGCACATTGGCACGTTCCTCACATATATGTACTGATTAAATGAACAGTCACATCAGCTGTTGCTAGTTGTGGCCTAGAAGTACACGACGAGTTGCAAAGTTCTTTAGCTTTTCCTGGATTGGATTTAAGGGTTTGAATGTTGCCATTCATTTCCTACTTTGGTTGTTCCTAATCAGTTGGGTATATTTGTATGGATCGGCCAAAAAAAGCAGAAGACATACGTTCCTGACTGTGGAAGATTCAACAGCAGTGTATTTTATTTTGGGTTGTTTAAGTTTTTTTGTACTTGTATATCAACATGTTTGTGCCAACCTGGTCATTGATTATAATAAGGTGAATTTCAATTTTAATCAAGTGATTATAATCGTGATTATAATCACTTGACTAAAATCGTAACAAACCTGGCTACTACAAGTTTCATAGTATTATTTAATTACTAGCGGAGTCGCTCGCTTCGCTCGCTCATTCCATGTCGTCTCACTCCCCTTCCCTCCCCCCTCATTAAGTTGCCGTTCGGTCGGTAGATGGCATCGTATGTTCGCGCAGCTGGACGTTGCGTTCTGGGCGCAGCTACTATCTCAGCGGGCCTTGGCTGCTACTCTTTATAATTTGCCGTTCCGTCGGTAGATGGGATCGTATGTCCAGCTGGCTGCGCTGCAGACGCAGATGACTTCTTCGTATGTCCTGCTTGCTGCTGCTGCTGGCTGCTGCTGGCTGCCTTGCGGATTTTGTGTAGTTATATATATAGATTTGTCCTTTAGTTGACGTCTTTTTCTTCAACGAAGTCAAGGTAATTTTGCTGCTTGGCGAAAATCGCTTGCTCTTACAGTCCTACTACTTAGGGACCTCGTAGGGACAACCAAACGCACAAAATTATGATATAAATCGACATTGTTTGAAACGCCTTCAAAGAAATGAGTACAAGCCAAATAAAGATAACGAAATAATGTACGACATATGGCGCCATGGCAGACTCTGTAGAGTTTCGTTACTTAACATCCGCTTTTAAAGGTGTAGCGATCAGGCTAATCTTATTCATTACGAAGTGGGATGCACAATTTCTCATCTTGCTGGTCTCTTCCGCTCATAACAGGTCCAGTAAACAATGTGCCATTTTTTATGGAAGTGTGTTTGTGATGGCAGGGGGGGGGGGGGGGGCCAGAAAAGACAGTGACCAAAATTCTGTATACATAAAAAAACAGAAATAAAGTTCTAATCAAGTTTCACATTTTTTTGCACAAGCGCTGATAAAGCTGAAAACAATAGTGACAGGATATAAAAAGCTTGGGCGTCTTATCCCAATCCGACGGGCGTATTGGCGAGTGAAGATCTAGCAACTAACAACAACTACATAATCCTGCTAAAAACCACGGCAACGTCACAATTTAAAGGCGCCGGTTCACCATTTCGATAGCGTTGCCCGTATTCTAAACACGGCATCCACGTTCCAGATCCTCCGTCATCCAATAGACTGATGTGGGTCACGTGATCTCGTTTTAGTTAGGAAAATTCGCGGTGCTGCTGCGAAGTGTTGTTCCTTTTTTTTTTTAATTTACCGCTATTTTCTTTGTATTGCTCGAAGATTCTACGGTGCCGCACCTATAGGAGTTAAAAAGGTGAAAAGGCGCCTTTAATCGACAAAATGTCATTCGTAAGTGAGGGAAGGTCGACATGCACGCGCACTTTAAATATAACATCCAAATTTTCAATCTCTTACACAGGTGCAACGTTTCCCACGACGCAATGGCTTCCAAATCAGTTAAATAATCGGCTACAATTTTGGTGCACGACGTAAAGCATTGCTACCATGTCAAGTGTGTGTAGTAGCGCGAAATGCGGCATTGATGGCTGGCTAAAGGTTTTGTCTTTGATTTTGTTGATGTGCAAAAAAAAAAAATGAATTGTGTTTTAAACAAACCTAGTAGTGATGCCTTCGATGCAAGCCTTCGATGGTAAATGTTTGTTGTTGGGGAGGGGGGGGGGGAATTAAAAATATACCCATACAAGTTAAATTCAGTTAACACACTTTGTTAAGAATGGGATCTAGTGGCAAGTGGTGTTGTAATTGGCAAATCTCAAATTCTTAACACCTTAACTGCCTTTTAACTCATCGTCACGTCATTGCACACTAATTAGCAATGCTGGCCGGTTGGTATACTTGTTGCAAAGGCAGGTTCGTTTTGCAAAAAAAAAATTGTAATTAATTAAAGTAGAATCCTCAAGATACTGATTTTCAAAGAAAGGATGTTTTACTAATGGGGAATAAATATGGATGCAAACCTGTTTACGTTTCCTTTTGGACTTAATGCCAGACTATCTGAATGCTCGGGAATTTATTTATAAATAAAGGGCCGCAGTCAGTATAATTGTCTACTATTACCTGATACTGTGAATTTCATGTATAAACAGATTTGACGTTTATGGCACACAGGCTCGTCCTACTTTAATTTTCCTGATCCTCTACAAACGCGTGGCAAACCACAAACCAAGTTGTGCAACTGGCATTAGAACTACAACCAGCGCCAGCTTCGCGAGTTGCGGCAATCACTGGAACTCCTGTCATAAAAGGAATAATTAATTACCGTCGCTGAAGAATAAATTGCCTGGACTCGTTGTACGTAATAGAGACGGGCCTTGGTTGAACACGGAGGATGAGAAACTGGAACGCTACCACAATGCCGTGGGCGATACAACAGCAAACCCGCGCAATTGTGACCCGCTATTATTAGGAAGCAACCTGGCCAGCTCATCCAATCAATCCCAACGCCCAACGACAATCAGCCCCAGGCATGAGCTGGGCAGAGCAGCCTAACACACCGACCGAAGGGGTTGCTTCCTGAAACTGATACGATTTCTGCCGCCACAATGTAACAGGCCCACACAGTAATGAGGGAAAGATAACAATTAGCCGGCTGAGCTGTGCTCAAGTTGGAAACTAATTCAGAACGATTTCCTTACGAGCAGGTATTGAGAGGTAGCAAACGAAAAAATTATTAAAAAAAAAATTACATTTGTAAGTAATGGGAAGATTTTACACAAGAGTGTTCACATGAGAAAGTAGTCATACCACACAGCCCCCCCCCCCCCCGCCAACGAACAACCATCAAGCTAATCCCATTACATTTCATATAACTAGGGATCGGCCGATATGACTTTTTACCGATACCATACGATATCGATGAAGAGTAAACCGATACGATACGATACGATACCAATACCGATGTTGATGCCGATAATAATAATGAAAATTCACGACTAAAAGTTTAAATTTGGTTTAAAATGCAAATTCGGTTTCTGGTTTTGCTTGGGTTCCAACTTTTGAGATTATCCAAAAAGTTATGTGCAGCAATAACGGCATTTTTACTCGTATTCCTATTTTGGCTTCAGTACATTCATCTTCTCAGTTAGATTTTACTTGGTTGTTGTAAAACTTAGAGCATTGGAACTGTTACGTGCTACATTTTCATTACAAACTGGGCAAATGGGTTTGCTTTTCTCACTTGGTTATTGCTTTTGCCGTACTTGGTGTAAGTTTTGCACGGAAAATTGGTGCGTTTCTAGGCTTAACAAATATTTATACCGGAAGCCTTATAGTGGTCCGATACCGATATGGCAAAATTACCGATAAATAGAAATTATACCGATACCGATGTCAATATCGGACTATCCCTACATATAAGGTCTGACGTAATAGTAGATGGGATCAGCTTGGAGGTTGTTCGTTGGCGGGGATGATATCACTACTTTGGTCCGTGCATGGGTTATGCTTGGTACACCATGCAGAAAACTTAGTAGCAAGCCACTTCTACACTGATGCCACTTCTTTGATTGGATGAAACTTGGAGGGTTCTCTCAGTCTTGTGCGTTTTGTTTCTGATATCACTTCTTTTGTAGTTTTATTTTTTATTGCATCTTATTTTTGCCCGGCTACAGGTTTGTTTTGTCTCAAGAGATTAGGGATGGCACGATACAAAAGTTTATTAATCCTGATAAAAAATTTTAAATTATCGCGATAATAGATAATACCTCCATAAAACAAATTTTGAGGCTAGAATAACCATTTAATCTTTTAATTAAAAAACAAATAAAACCCTTGGCTGAAGCCTACAGTGCAAACCTTCACGAATGTGAATTGTGTGGCACTCGCCATTTGGCCAGTAGACATGAAAAAGCACTTGCCATTGTCCATTACTTCCTCACCATGTAGAAACAATTTGTTGTGCTGCTACCTTAATGCTTAAATATTGTTTGCATTAAACTAACTCTCCAATCTATCAGCTAAAGAGGCTAGCAATTGTACACTTGGTTGGAGAGTCCTTGTAATTTGGCACATATAACGCTGCAAACCGCTTGTTTCTAGCTATTACGGTTTCCTAGATATGACAATTTAAGCATCGGTGTTTGCACGACAAATGCATCGGTAAATCAGAAAAAAGTGCGATACGATAATCGGCGAAAATGTTTATCGCGATATAATCGAATTATCGATTATCGTACCACCCCTACAAGGAATATGCGTTTCTTGTTTCAAAGTAACCGCTTAAACTATCAAAAATAAGTAAAAATGCTTGACGAACTATAGATTTATGTAAAACCAGTAGGGGACGTATACATTTGAAAAGTACCTTTAATTCGTCTGTAAGATCCCAGGATCTTTGACATGCCACAATCGGCATAAGGAGCACGACGCACCACAAGGCCCTGCTTTTAATTACTCATAAACTTATGTCCTTACATGGCCCCCACAACGGGGAGGGATGAGGGGGATCAGGTGGACGCGGGCCCGGTCACTCAAAGGGCCCTCACGGCCTGAAACATCCTACGGCCGACCAATATATAACAGGACATAATCGCGTAATTTTTTTTCCCAATTTCTGTCAGTGGAGGGAAACTGCTGTTGAAGTTAGTTCCAGGCCCGAATATTTGATCTGGGGACTTTGTGTCCTTATTAAGAATCTCCACTCTTCTCGACAAAATGAATAAATCAATAACTTTTTTTTTCTAAAATAAGAGCTAAGCTGCCCTTTAACTTGAGGCAACGGAGAAAGCGAGGCAACATTCTATTTTTTTTATATTATTTAATTTGTATTATTAGTTCAACAATAATAAAAAAATTAATAAAATGAAGAAAAAACTGTACTGTAAACTATGCAATGCACTGTATTATTAGTTATGTTTTCGCTAGTTTATTTGTCCATCTTTGACATCAGCTTATACGACAAGCAAGCTGTCGTAAGCTGGTGTCAAAGATGAACAAATAAAGCTAAAACATAACTAATAGTACAGTGCAGTGAATAGTTACAGTACAGTTTTTCTTTATTTTCCAAGCATTTTTACCACGAAATATTTATCGCAGACCAAAATCGTCGATATCGACCATCCTTACCGATAGTCGATATATAGGCTCCTCCCAGTTGTGTAGTCGTGGAACTTTTTACAACCTTCTTGCGCCTTTAACTTTTTTTACTGCGCTCAATTATTGTCGGGTGCAGACCAGTTTCAACTGCCGTCTCTATCTCAATGCTTTTTTAAATCCTCCACCTCTGCCATCCCTCCTCCCTCCCCCTCCAACCATCACTATTTCCGTATGTCTATTTTCACTCACGCTTTTTGTTTTGGTGTGACGTCAGTCAAGGGCAGAAAGCAATATTGTATTTTTACACGTGTGCACTCGACAAGACAATCTGTTTTTAACCGAACTTTAACCACATGTCAGCAGAGCGGCTTCTTTCAATCAGCAGGCCCCTAATGGCTGGCTAACCTCGGCCTTTGACGGACGGGGGAAAAACAAATCGAACCATCAAGCAGTTGGAGGTGAAGAGGTGGAAATAAAATTGCACAATTGTGAAAAACGAGGGCGTGCATGCATACGAAATTGACGAGTTAATATAACATGACGATGTAGCTCAAAAAATATTGATTAGAAATGAAAATGCACAACTTAAAAATAACAGATCAAATCTGTGAAGTTCACAAAGAAATAACTTTTTAATTGCTAATCGAATTTCGAGCCATGTCTAGCTCATTCCCCCGAAGCTATAAAACAAATTTCATTATGTGGTGAAATTACAGCAAGGCTCCTCACTGAGTTTGTGCCAATCAACTGTACACTCACTCAATTTTTAGAAAAAAATTTAAAATTTTCTTTCGGTTTTGTCCGTTCTTGGTTTATTATCCACCAGTTTTGTCTCGTAACATGGACGATCGTGGAAGATATTTTAATTAATTTTGACCTTATCCTGTGTAATTTGTTTTATAAGCTCTTAACAATGAGCCAGACATGGCTCGAAATATATAACAACTGAAAACGTTAGTTATACGTGCACATGACTGCCTTGATCTAGACACACGCAAGTGTGTCGCGCCAAGTTAGGCAACAAACATCACAACAATTCAATTGTCGATGTTGTAAACCATTGTAGCGCGACGCCATAGCGTCAGTGTCTTTATCTTGAAGCATAGTTGGGCACATTTCAGGTACTCGGGGGAAAAATAATAATGCGGTACAAAAGCTTAAATTGTGTTAAAATCGAGAGCAATGACCCACCTGACAAAAATTAACTCGTGTAGGAATGCCAGCTAAGCTGCTTTCAATGCAAAATCTGACCCTCAATAACGTTGAAAATGTGTTACTACTACCTAGCTAGTAGCTAGCTAGTCCGCTCATCCCCATGTCATATCCCATAGTGTGATTATTCATCGATACCGAGATAACGGGAACACTTCCAGCTATGAAATTGGATGAATGGATGCAGTACAACACGAACTGCGTATCTTTTATGGTTTGGAGCCTGGGGGCGTAACGGGGATGGCGTGGGAGGGCGCGTAAGTACGAAAATATTGTTATAACCATTGTTAGTATTGTCGGCATCGTCTCTCATTGGACGGCCAAAGTTCGGACAATGACAACGTGTATACTGACGTGCGTTCCTAGACACACACTAGTGCATCACGATAAATCTAAACAACATTGCCAAAGAAATTGTATTCAGTCCAATTCACGAAAAATAAACCGACTGTAAAACAAAGCAAAATAAACAAACCCAAACAAGCGCCTACAGCGACTGTCTAGTCGCACCGGTCTTCTGTACAGTTCCCACACTTCCAATGTTGAGGCGCACACCTCTATCATGCACTACAACGGTTTCTATTATACTAATCTAAAAGCAGTAACCATCACAATTGCTGGTTAAAAATGTGTTAGCTTTTAGGCCTATTTTACATTTTAGGCTTAATTGTCAGCTTTTAAGCCTAATTTTAACGAGCCGTTTTAATTTCGTAAGTAGCAGCTAACGGAGAGTTGAATTGTGTAGTAAGCATATTCATTTTTGCAACACGGTGCGCCTTCAGGTACACAGTTACAGTGTTAACAACGTAATGCGCAACGTAGCCTATATAGATCAGTGGGGAAGTGACGAGAGAGACGCTGTTGATGACGCTATTGCGACTCGTAGCAACTTGACGTTGCCGTGGTAACATGATTTTAGGCCTAATTTTTTTTAATGCAGTTTTGATTTCGTAAGTAGCAGATAGGCCTAATAGAGAATTTGATTCTACGGTAAACCTATTCATTCACGCAACAATGCGACGAGACTATTTTAAACGAAGCTAAAAGCCATTTCTTTTTATTGCGGTGTTAACTTAGATTTCAAATCGACGATTAAATGTTATTATTTAATTTAGTGACGTCGAAGAATTCTATTAGCTATAAGGAAGTAACGATGTTTTAATGTGGCACGTAGAGAAGAAAAAGTGAGCAATGCCGCTCCGCTTCGGTTTATATACCAGGAGACGGCGCAGTAACGATGCGCAGTGGGTAGCGACGCGGAAGGATATCTTCAACTTAATTTCTCTAGATCAAACAGCATTTGAGAAGGAGAATGCTTTAAAAAAGGTAATTAATGTTTTCATGGCAACTAGAAACGTAGTATAAATATGGATTTTTTTCTTGATACGCCGCAGCCGCACAAAGTTCGGCCACAAGACTTTTATTGAACTTATTGGCCATTTCCTTGATATAGATTTATTTTAAACTTGTGGCCAATAGAAGATGTTATCTGTAAGAGTATTCAGGAAGGTTTTTGTCTCATCGCGCGCCAAAATATACTTCGCATGCTTACACGTTGGAAATAATTTCGAACATTATTTTCGAACATACTCGTTGCACGTAGCAATACTTCTGCTAAAAGGGATTTAAAAGTTTTCGGCAATAACAGCTTGTGAAAAAGCCAAAAAAAAAGGGCGGTTTTAACCTCTCTTTAGACGATATTGTCAACTCTTTAAATTAGTTTGCGTCTAGTTTAGTAGAAAATAAATACAGATACAGACTTATTTACGTTGCCTTTTGGACTTGAATGCCAGACTGCCTGCACGGA
>JAHWFP010086423.1:0-14558 GCA_023313725.1 Lithobius niger
AATTGTGTATTGCTAGTGATCGCCTCAGTCCCCCCCCCCCTCCCATGGAGCTGGTGTAAGTGGTCCTCGCTGGCCCTTCTGTGTTCCGTTGCTGGTGCTTGGCAACAAATCAGATAATAATAATAATTATTATTATTATAAGAGAATGGCAGAAAAGGACAAGGCAGTCCACTTCTGTGAGTGCATCCACAGAATTCCAGACGTTGAAGCATTAGCCAAAAGACTCCACCAATCCACGAAAATAGCCTTCAATTTAGGTTGTTGATGCTAATAATAATATTTTGTCCAGAGGGTGGGCCGCCGCTTTCACTTTGCTTCATTCCCCGGGCAGTTGCTGCTTAATTAAATCCCCGAGCTTCTAGCTGACTCTTGTCAATGGCGGACCAGACTTGACTGCAGGGGGCCGACTACAATTGATTTTCTAATTAACAGTTGACTGTCGTCGACGGGGCGCGTCAAACCTAGTTGCCGATGGACGGATGGAAAGGACGAAAGCTCGGATGGACGGATGGAATTAGAAATTTCAGTGGCACGCCAGACATTACAGAAGACGGAAGAATGTTTTAACAACAAAAATAAACAACGCTAAAAATGTAGTGTAAGCCTGAGGGAACGTTGCGGCTTAAAACGAGTTAGTGTATAAATGATCAAATTACGCAACGAAATTTAAAGGTGTTATATATAAGGCTTGCGTGCTGTCCAATCAGACTTGTAAAGCGCGTGTTCTGAAACGCACCTTCGGCCATTTAGAAAAAAAAGTTGTTGTTTTAATGACCTCCGCTCGGACCGACATAAACCCCGCACGAACCTTCCTGCTTCGTGAACCATTTACATTGTTATTTATCGTTATTAAATGCACGCAGCTACTTGCGGTGTGGTGGTCAAGCAAGTAGGTTTTTCTTCCTTGTTACCGTAGGACATTTGGCGAATGTCCAGAGCGGGGTAGAGTGTATAGGTGATGCGAGTCTTACTCTGCCAATATTATATATTTGGGTGAAACTAGTACCAACTTCAGCGATTACCGCCAGAGGGTGTGGTCGTCAATGAACCGAATGGCAAGGCTTTGCTGCACAACTTGAGCGTCGCCACTGTGGTGGACACTAGTTATCGTCAGAAGAGCAAAATGATCGCGATAAGAATTCTTAATTCATCCCTTAAGACATGTTAGGTGATATACTTGGAGGTTAAATTAATTTCAGGCTATAGATCAGAACTGGCTGATTAAGTTTTCTATTCTTTAATCCAGCATTTTCAATGTTAAGAAGGGTAGCTACGAGTGGAGCTAACATTTAAACTTAAAAAAGCACTTGTTAGAATGTTATAAAGTAAAAGCCAGGAAAATCCACAAATATACAATAAAAACTCGGCGTTTCGGCTCACCTCAGAGCCATTGTCAAGAGGAATAGATAAAAAGAATTACAAATAAAAACTAGAATGCCATGAGTCAAGTTGCAAGTAAAACGTCCATCTTAACAATTCAGAACTTAAAGACGGAAAAGCCAAAGGCTCACACCAAAGGCCAAGGTCCTACCGCTGAGCCAGACTGACACGGCCTCCTCATCGGTAAGACCTTGGCCTTTGGTTTCAAAGGTCCTGGTTCGATTCCCCGCTTAGGCATGACATATAAGTCCAAAAGGCAACGTAAATAGGTTTGCATCTGTATTTAGTTAATTCAGAACTTGCTAGGATGTGTTAAAACGGACAGAACCGTAAAAAAATTTAAAAGTTTAAAAAACAAGAGGGGACTTCGTTCAGTGCTAGCCACAAGTACACATCGGAGTCCCCTCTTGTTTCTTAAACTTTTCTATTTTTTTTTTACGGTTCTGTCCGTTTTTAACGCGTACTGGCAAGTTCTGCCTTGTTAAGATGGACCAGGGTAGAAGAATAAATAGGTAATGCCATTCTTTCTCTCACAACGGTAAACATTTTGACGAAAGAAGAACCTGCTTTCAGCAATTTACCGCCAGAGGGCGCTGTCGTCAAGTAACGGAAGCACAAAGCATCATGGGGATCAAAACTATTTAGCGTCACTAAAACAAATTGGTCACGATAAGAATACGAAAGAATAAGAATACGAATAAGAATACGATCATATTTGCTTAAAATAGATCATAATTTCAGACTGGGACATTAAAATAACTTTAAGAAAGATCAGAACCCGGCTGATCAAGTTTTATTTTTTAAATCCAACATTCTCTTTTAAAACGGGTTGTCGTTACGAGTGGAGCTAACTTTAACACATGGTTTTGTGTCCCGAGAACATCCAACAAGCGTGTTCATCGGCCGTTCAGGCTGAAGCTTATTCCGTGGTTTACGTTTATTGTAACCAACCATATACAGTTTGAATCGAACACAGAATAAGTTCTTCAACTTCGGATGTTGTCCACCCATCAGTATTTTGTCAATTTCCGCAGGTATTGTCGCTATTGCCGTGGTTGAATTACACCATGGTAGCGATGCCGCCATTTTTTATTTCAAGTTTCGCCGCCTACGAGAACCAGACAAGTGCTGCCTTCTGGTGCCGTTGGTGGAAGCAGTTCTTACTTTCAACTCGTTTTCAGGAAAGCGTCACTACCTACTAATCTACCCTGAGATGGACGTTCTACTTGCAACTTGACTCATGGCTTTCTTGTGCTATTTGTAACTCGCGCTCGACTGGTTCAATGATTACTTATCTAACAGAATATCCGCAGAACTACAGGCCAATCGCCTTGACTTGCGTAGCTTGTAAAATTATGGAATCAATTATCAGGGATGAAATTCTTATGTTCTTCGGTAAGCACTCTATTATTAGCCAAGACCAATTCGGCTTTATCCCGAAACGGTCCGCAGTTCATCAGTTACTCCTTGTCCTCGACCAGTGGACCTGTGCCCTTGATATTGGTATCCCATCAGACACCATTTATTTCGATTTTAAGAAGGCTTTTGAGTCTGTAATCCATCGTAAACTTCTATTTAAGATTCAAACATGTGGCATCGGCGGCAATCTTTGGGGTTGGCTATCTGCTTTTTTACAAAATCGCACACAGCAGGTGTCTATTGGTGGCTCTCTCTCTTCACAGGTGTAGGTTCCTAGTGGTGTCCCTCAGGGCTCGGTCCTCGGTCCCTTACTCTTCGTGATATACTTAAACGACTTAACTTTTAATAATGTCAATACATTTGGATACAAGTTCGCAGATGACCTAAAAATTGGGGCTGCAAATGTAACCACATTTCAACAACCCGATTTAGAAGCTGAAATCCTGAAGGTGGTTAGTTGGTCAAATTCCTGGCAGTTACCACTCTCGACTCATAAATGTTTATCTTTTCATGTTGGTACACATAACCTTTGTCATAGTTTTCAGTTGGAGAATGTAACCTTGCCTTCGGTTGACGAAGTACGAGACCTGGGGATCTGGTTTACCAGGAATCTGAAGCCTTCATTACACTGTCTGAAAATTAGTGCTTTAGCCTTTCGTCGCTTAGCAATTGTCAATAGATGCTTCACATCTGGCAACACAAATACTAGAATCCAGGCTTTTAAGGTGTTTGTTCGACCATTACTCGAGTATGCAACCCCGGTGTGGTCTCCTAGCCTATTAAAGGATATCGACAAAATTGAGTTGGTACAGCGCCGCTTTACTAAGAGTCTACCAGGCTTGCGCAACATCCATCATTTAGAACGCCTCCAAAGGACTGGCCTCGAATTACTCGAGTTGCGGAGAATTAAGTTTGATCTCATCCTAACGTACAAGATCCTGCGCGGTCTCATCTCTGTTGATCTCCCTTTCTTCGATAAAGCTCCAAACGGTCAAATGACTAGGGGACACCCCTGGAAGTTATCTGTGCAGGGCTCGCATCTTAACTGTCGCCGAGATTTCTTCTCGGTCCGTGTCGTCCCAATTTGGAATGCCCTTGGTGCTGCGACGGTTAATATGAACACGTTAACTGGCTTTCGTAGAATGCTAAACAATGAACCACTGCATTCCTACCTCAAACGACCATCTTTACCTTGATTTTGGCCCGAAGAACAGTCATGTTTCCCACTATCTTGTTGGTCCGGTGTTAGTGGTTCAACACCCTTCCGGTACCTACCACGTTAATTGTGGTGAACATTATTTATTATTATATTATTATAGAATAGGAAATCATTTTAGTGACAATATTTTGGTGACCTCAGGAGTGCCTCAAGCATCAGTTCTTGGGCCGCTCTTCTTTCTGATTTACATTAAAGATATTTACAAATTAAAGACTCATTCTAGTATTATTTCTTTTGCTGATGGCACTACACTTCTTGCGGTTAACAAAAATAAAATACAAGTCTCAATAAATATTGAACAAGACCTCGTTTTGACCGGGGACTGGTTCATCGAGAACCTTTTAACCTTAAACGTTACTATAAGTAACTACATTCATTTTTCACTGAAAGAGAGAGATGAACCAACTGTTAATAATTTAAAAATGCGTAATTGTTCAATGCAACTAAGCCTGCCTGTGATTGTTCTCCAATCCAAAATGTGAACGATACCTTGGCGTAACCTTGGACAACACATTAAAATGGAGGAGTCAGATTAGTACAGTTTAGATTCATAAGTCAGATTAGATTCATAGAGTCAGATTAGATTCATAAGTTCAGGGCTCTGTTATGTAAATTATACTATCTCAGAAAGCATGTCTCACTTGACACGCTAAAAATGTTTTATTTTGCCATGGGTCATTCATACTTAGAGTATTCTGTTACATGCTGGGGTGGAACGTATATGAACGCTGTTGCTCCAGTTATCATGCTTCAAAAAAAGATCGTCAGAGTAATGACATTCAAAAAACAAATGAAATTTTTTTTATCTTTAACTCTTCATAATGGCTCTGAATTGAGCCAAAATGTCGAATTTTTTTGTGTATTTGTGCACTTTTCTGGCTTTCACTTTGTAACATGTAGCTAAGCATAACACATGGTTTTGTGTTATAGGAAGCTGGCCTTTCGAGTTGAATCGTCATTATCCGAGGTTCAAATTTAATTTAAAGAACTGAAAACGTTTTTAATCGAAAACGGAATACGTCTTTAACTTCAGATACTGCTCATGCACCAGTACTTCGTCGATTTCCGAAGGTATTGTCGCTATTACCGCGGTGTTGAATTACGCCATCGCTGTCGCCATTTTGGATTTCAGGTTTTCCGGTCACTCCAATGGGTTTGCATGCTCGGCGGGATGTCATGCTGTCTGGCGATACTGTCCCATTTCGCCCTCTGGTGCCGTTGATAAAAGCAGGTATTGTTTTACTAAGGCCAGTAAACTCTCCGGCTTGAGCGGAGAGACAAAATGGCCGCCACGAGAGGCCAATTTCGTTTCTTCGAAGTCTGTTCGGGAATTGACTAGCAATCGTATTGGTGAATTTCTTACGGATAATCCCGTCATCTACTGTCAAATAGCTGCAACTGACGAAAAGCTTAGTAATTCACTGACTTAATCCCAGTAATCGCTCGGAAAATAGCTTACACGTGCAAAGAAATAAATTTCCTTATTTTTCTCACAAAGCTATCGAATTTCTCGATGCCCATAGCTCTTCAGTAAATAGAGACATGTCCGTTTATCCAGAGAGTGTTCCAAGAAAGGCAGCATTTTTGTACGGAAGGTGTCGTCCTCGGTTGAAAAATTGCGGCAACAAGACAAATCAATCGCATCAGCGACGCTTTCGGCGGCCATTTTGGACAATCCAGTCTCGTATGATATTTTTCATCCAAGATCCGACCGATACTGTAGTAGAACCTTGGTTTTACCCCACGTTTTTTGAGAAGCGGCACTGACTTTGAAAATCTTCTATCTGTCTGGCCAGGCGATTTATTTCATCCGTGATTCAAATTTAATGTAAGGAACGGAAAACGGTATGAATCGAATCCAGAATACGTACTTCAACTTCAGATATTCCTCACGCACAAGTACTTCGTCAATTTCACGAGGTGTTGCCGCTATTAACTTGGTTGAATTACGTCATCGATGCCGCCAGTTTCGTTCATGGTTTTCGGCTACCCTGATGGGTTTTTACGCTCAGGACGATGCTGTGCTGTCTTTGATTCTGATCGGGATCTGAACTACTGATCAGATGCGGACCAAACTTGGTAAGCACTTATAGGGATAGGGGTCTGGGTAGTGCTGAAATTTTCAGATTTTTCTGAACACAGGAACTTGTTATTCTTAATACATCGCAGTGCTAATTCGCGACCAGCGCCTCTAGCAGCAACGACAAAAGCTACGGCGCTGGATTTATTTGGATTCCAGTTTCGATTACAAAATAACTTTCGATTATGAGACACAGACGAACTGCGGAAAAATCGACGTCGAAAGTTACTATACGCGTAATTTCTACAGGACGTTAATCCTATGAATGCAATTTATGTGAGATTTAGAAAGTGTTTCGATGACACCAAAGTGTGACATCGGTTTAACATACAGCTGATCGGGCTCCAATGGTGATTTAGCCGCAGCCGCCATCTAGCATGCGTTTTCGTTTCACTGCCGACGAAATGACGTCACCGTGTCCTTCGGTTATTATACGGTGGCAGCTAACTGTAGTCTAATACGCCACTGCGCCAGTAACATTCAGGTCACCACTGACAGGGTTGAACTGCTTCTGAACTCGGCTGGAGCCTGTTGTCAGGGATCAGCCCCGGTAGAGTTGGTAGAGTACACGTCTAGTAAACGAAGGGTTATGGGTTTGAATATGGAATTCTCTTTCTTTGGAAACTGTTTCAACTTGAAACGTTGCTGGTTTCCGGGTTTCTATACTCAAGCTCACTTTAAATAAATTATTGAGAGAACCACAATTCGCCTCCCTTTAGCCCAACTACCTTGCTTCTTGACCAGGCCTAGTCTTAATTGTTTTATTTAGGGCTGGTGTTAGTGGTTAAGGGCACCCGCGCACACGGCGGCCAAGTCGTGCGGCCAGTGGTCGTCGCGGCCCAAAAAAAAAAACAAAAAAAACAGCGACGAGCCGTGCGGCCACGTTCGTTTTTCACTGATAATTCTCGACCACGTGGTGAAAAATCAACACGGAGCAAGTATGGTCGCCCTGTGGACGCCTGCACGTCGCTCGGGAACCCAGTGGCCGCCACGTGTGGTCGCCGTGTGCGCGGGTGCCCTAACCCCTCCCAGTGCCTTATCACCAATGTGATAAAACCTTATTATTACTTTGTTATTATTATATATAGAGAGAGCTTTTTATTTTTGTGTGTTTTACACATATACGCGTGTGAACAAATTGAGCATAAAGAAACTGCTCTAAGAACGTTTTCTGTATTAAACACTCATTTTAATAGTCTAAGATTTCAGCAAAAACTTGAAAAAAAAAGCAATTAAAAAAGTGTTCCCCGAGTTGACTGTTGAACAACTTAAACCTCAAGTTAACTTATGGTAACCTTTCGGCCGTACTTTCTACTGGGTGTACAACAATTTGATGATCTTCCAAGTTGTAAGACGCAATGTTTTTCGGCTTGCGTTTTTAACGCTACTGACAATTTGGAAATCACAAGTAAATATCCAGCTTCAATATTTCTCCCTGAAATCGAGTCTTTCTCCTCTTTTAGCTGTCAACTAGGTTAGCTATATGGGAAATGTTCTAACCGTCAAAATGGTCTGTTTCTAACCATTGTTCACGGTTACAGTTTCGAATAAAAAGCTCCAGCACGTATTTGTGTAGTTTCAGTAAAATTTTTAAAAACGTTCCCATGCCCGATACTGATAAGATGTCAGTAATAAATGAATACTAAGCTTCAGTATTTATGTAAACACCACCATTACTAGAACAATTTTCGAGTTTGGAGCACTTGAGGTACTCGTTTAATTACCCACAGGAATATCACTAGTAAAGAAATTAAATGAATTCTAACAAAACTTTTGGCTCGTACTGTAAAATACCAAACAATACCTCAATGCTGTCTTTTTCCGTTTAGATTAAGCAACACACACACACACAAATATATTACTTGGGTAGAACGCTTTCGGTATTCCACCATCTTTAGTAAGTTTTGTGAAAATAGGGTGGATTTTCGATAGAATGTCATCAAACTGAAATTTCTTTAAAAAATAATGATGCACTCTTTCGATAACTTCTCTTTATATTTGACAGAATTTGTATCAAGTTTTGTGACCAAAAAAATGGTCCCATTTGAACACAACTAGCCGATTCCGCACCATTTCGAATTTTATTTATTTTTTGTTTTAGCTAGAATAGGAAACCTCGCACCTAACTGATGCTAAGCCAGGACTCACAGAATCTGGCACGGAAGTTAGGCTGTACCCAGTGGCGTAACTAGGGTTTTATACTGAGGGGGCAACTCTAGGCATTTAGCAGAATGGTGTGGAGGGAGAACCGAATAAGAGCCCCGGAAGCTGATGCATTTTTGCTATTTTCCGGCATTTTCTAGCTTTGTAAAGTCCCGTTGGAAACATTTTTGTAAAACCAGCTTTGCCGACTGCATTATACGCATAAAAAATTTTCTTTTAATGTAAATCATTCAGTTTTTCACACTAGATACTGATTTTTTAAACACTGATACTTTGTTGGGAATTTTAAGCAAAATATGGAGTTAGTAATTCTTACTGTTTATCTTTACTGATTTTCATATTTTTTCCATTTGTTATCTGGTTACTTTAGTGATTTAAACAAGTAGAAGGGAGAAACAGTAGAAGTATAAATTAGCTAAGATGAAAGTTGCGTCTTTGACCTCAAAATGCAGCCATCTGACGGTAAATTATTTTTCAGCTATGGAAAAAGTGACTTGGCCAATTTGCCGAATAAGCTTTCAAAATCTCACAGAGGGGGCGAATCGCCCCTTTGCCCCCCCCCCCCCCCCCAGTTACGCCACTGGCTGTACCACGTGTCCTATACACAACCTTCTTATACTTTGCCGTCAGCACACAAATTAACTTGCCGTCTGGCTCGTCGTCTGGTCTAGAATCGTTCAGCTTTGGATTTAAGCCATCCTCAACGATGGAACTTAATGCCTGCGATTTTAGTTGAGAAGTAATTTATACACACGAAAGCAACCATTAAAATTAAGCAACATAATTTGTAGACTATACGCGCTGCTTGGACACAAGAGTGCATTAGCGTTGGTTTTCACTGCCTCCTTAAACAAATGCTTGCACCCATTAAATTCAGAGGGGTCAAAAAGGGGGTCTTAATACTCACCCTCATTTGTTCCAACTGGGCACGCACAAAGTCAGCTCGTGTCGACTGGTCCGATCCCGCCACTGGGAATGAGCCAATATACTGCAAGGGAGAAAAGAAGAAAAATAAATACAACAGCTACTTGGCATTCAAGTGTGTTAATTCATGTCATTAGCTAGAGAATATTAAATGCAACTGCAACACAAATAGCAACTCATAAAATAAGACTCCTTAACCTCTCCCCTCTCTTTGCTCCGGTCACAGGAGGAGACATGCTCGTTTTCTGTTTAGCACTATTCTTTAAAGGAGCGTGACCAAAGGTGGGCACTTTTTAACCGCAGTAGTCTATTTTTGCGAGTTTAATTTCGGATTTCAACGTTGAAATTGTACCACCCCAGCAAGTTACGCCGATGCCGTCATTTGTGAAATCTGCCAAGTTCAAGATCCACATGACGTCAAATTCTAATGACCCATTGTCACTTCAAAATAATTAATATTCATTGTTAGTTGACATGATGCTATGTTATTAATTGTTGTAACAATGTATGACTGTGAATTGTCTGTACTTAATATCTTTGACGTCAATTGTAACGGCTCGAGCTCGCTTGGTCTTCTCCGGGTGTTCCCAACAATTAGGTATTAACCCTAAATTCATTCCACCACCAACTCTCCAACTCCTCACATCGAAAGGTAATTTTGGCCATTTTAATTACAAATTTTCCCTCTTTGTCCCGTTTCCCCCTAACTTAACATCAAACCGGACCAACCTTGTTGCTAGTTTAGCACTGCAACTCTGTAGCTATTTTGCCTTGCTGTGAAAACTTGAATTAACCCGAAATTTACCAATCCATCTCGTCCCAAGTAAGCCTCATGCCGTTTGGTATTCCATTTTAGGCCCTAAGCCAGGGTTAGCGTCGTCCTTGAATGTCAGGCGAGTCGGAGCATACTATCGCTCATGTTTTACAATTAAAGCATAACCAAAACTGAACCACGACTACTAGCTATTTTTCACCAATTTAGATTAATTTGGAATTCCCGCAACCCTTTGATAAGCACCACGACACGTTTTCAAGCAAGTCCCTTAACTGTGGGGTTGGCACTTGGGGAGCTTTCACACGTACTAAAAACCCCTACACCATGTCGAGATCTTATCAGGATCCTGGAAGATCTTGTAAGAACTGGTAGGTTCCTAAGGGATCTTGCAGGATTTTAGAAACCTGCCAGGATCTTGCACAATCATCCTGTTATTTTACCCCGCCTTCCAAGATCTTGTCAAGACCTTGTCAAATTGGCAAGATCCTATTTAAGGCCGTAATCGAAAATAAGATCTTGCTCAAGCTCCTACTGAAGCATCTTATCTTGTAGGATCCTGCAAACATCCTTTGAAGTTGGCAGGATCTTGTACAGTACAGAATCCTATTAAAGTATTTTATATGATCTTACAAGGCATAGGATCTTGCAAATAGAGGGTTTTAATTCTGTTGTCAATATTACACGTACAATTTAAAATTATTATGCTACGTACAGCAATCGATAGCAATCCTTTATTTTTCATATAAGCGAGAAAGGATCACACAGTAGCAATTAATTTATGCAAATAAAAGCCTTTATTGAACGACCACAAATAAATAACAGTATGATATAATAGCTTTAAATAGTTCCTACCAATATTTGTTTGTACATTTTTTAACACAAGAAATGTATTGTACACAATGGCAAAGCTTGTTAACTCTGGCCAATAGAAACCTGGAAAATTCAACGAAATTAAGAACAAAATTTCTTCAAACCCTGTATTGTAGGGTTTTGAAGTTAAAGTAGCGTATTATTATTTTTTTTGCTGCAACCTATAAGTCTAGTGTATGCTTTTTGTTCTTCGCGAGTACCATTTTTGTGGCTTTTGTATAAGGAATCAAACGGAAAATGTGTGCTTGCAGTATCTACGAAGGTGCCACAACATTTTTTTTTTTTTTGCAACATACATAATGTTTGGTTTGGGCAAATGATATATCTGTTTGTGGAGTTCAGTGGTTTAAATTAATTTATCCTTTACTCCTGAAAATAATTTAGAAAATGATGAGAGAATGAGAACTGAAAATTATTTTTTAGTTTCATTCAATAAAATTATCTTTGTTGAGTTAGCATTGCGGGAAGCAAACTGAACAGGGCACACTACACTACAGTTGGAGGGGGGGGGGGTACGTCTGTTCTGGGCTCGTGCTTCTAGGATACCCAGCTCGGTCACCAACAGGATGAAAATAAAACTATACCATGCGCAATGGCTGTTTGCCGTGACGTCACCATGAGTTAGCCAATGATGAACGAGAAGAACGGCTGTTTGGCCGTCTGATTGGACTAGCCCAGTCACGTGACATGCACGGCGCAGTAAACAGCCACGGCGCATGGTATATATACTTCTAAAGAATATGTTTGATTAAAAGAAAAAAAGTGTTGTTTACCAAAGAAGCTCCAGCTTTCGAAGTCTTAAAAAAAACGTAATGCTCTATAAGAATAGATATAAGAAAACGACGTGTAAGCCATCAGCGTCGCACTAATATATGTAAAAGAAGCTTCGCTTGTTTTCTGGGACGCTGGAGATTCTTTTACACGTGTTAGTACGACGCTGATGGCTTACATGTCTTTTTCTTGTATCCGTTCCTTTACAGCATTAAGTTTTTTAAGGCTTACTTCCGTATTTCACATGCTTAAATTTTTTTTAACACTAATTACAGTTTTATTTACTAATCCTAGGAAATGTCGCATTTTTTGTGGGAGAGTATTTTACTGTTAATAATTTACAGTAAACAAATTGAATAAAAACAAGCCCCCCCCCCTCCACCAACACCATAAAAATTACAAAAATGTAAATATTGAAAATAAATTAATTAATTAATTAAACTATATGCCTTTGACATTTTTTAAACTGACTTAGTGATTGCGCGGTTGTGGTTGTTTAAGCATGGCTTCTCACGAAGCTGCTTTTTGCGGCTGCCCTGCAATGCACCAATGGAAACCGTTGAAGCCAACCTTCAGGTGGAGTCCCTTTATATGGCAAGGGGTCCTACGTTAAAATATCGTACTCCTCTTGACTTTTTATGTTTTAATTCTAGAATTTTCTCAAACCAATTTCAAGAATCATATTTTTACAAGGATATTCGAAAGGAAGTTATTCTTTTCTTTTTTTCTAATGGCTCCGCGTATCAAGAAAGACCACACGGACAAATCAGAGAGAATAACATTATTTCGACATACAATCAATCACAGGATGAGGGATTAACGAATTAGTCAGCATTCAAGACTGGCCTTGTGAGAAGACACGTACTCTAACCTGAGAAAGAAAGAAAAGATAACTACCCCGGGTGGGACTCGAATCCAGATTACCCAGCTGACTGAATGAATGATTGATAGCTTATTGCATATTACATATTTTATTGCTGGGAGGGGTCTACCAACTGCGCAGATCTATGCAAGTTCAGACACTGGCTGCTGGCTCACCGAGCTATAGTGTCCGCGGCCTATCTTGAGTTCTCCGCAGAACGAACGCAGTTAATCGATTGTACGTTTTTAGTAGCAGAGTACCTTGTTGATATCCAAGATGGTTACAAAAACAATGGCGGCCATCGACAAAAGCCACACCATCCAGGAAGACGTAGCCGATCACAAAATACTTGCAGGACTCAAGATACACCGCGCACACATAAGAAGTAATTTTCTTTCCCTCCTTGTATATGTTGTGTGATCTTCAGGTCCCCGCTGAGAAATGTTGAACAGCATCTGAGCTTAATTGCAGCCTGTAACGAATCGGGTCCAGTCAGGGTTGTTGTCTTTTTTTAATTTCTCATATTTGTACAATCTCGTATTCTCACAAGAATACTCCTTGATGCGGGCCGTCTGCTTCATTATTCTTGTCAATTATGTAACTCTACCAAACTTCAACTTTTTTTTTTATTAATTTCTTTGAGCCTTAAGTCACCCGAAGCAACTTAATGCTCGTGTGGCTGAACCGGCTCAATTTTGAACATTATCAGACTTTTTAGAGAAGAAGAAATATCTGGTAGGGGGCTGGGATTTGAACCGGGAAACCTCCGATCATCGTAGGGGCCAAAAGGTACTACAGAATTGGCCAGAGTAATTCCCACAGCCGCTAAAGGAGCATGGTAGCCTTTCACGCTATGAACTGAAGTTTCCAAACACAGCCTCTTTTGGTGTAAAATTAGTTCTTTTTTTTTTAGATTTGTGTCAAATCCCTCGGAGCCATGTAAAACAACTCATTACCAGAATTACAGTACCTTTGACACGTTTCAAAAGCCATAAACAAACACCCGTCGCAGCATTCGCGGTATGCAGTGGGTGTTTGTTCATATCTTCTCACCACTACAGTTTTATTTATCTTTGTTTAAACAGACACTTTTCAGAATTTCGTAAGTTTCAGTAAATGCCTATTTGTCTAGTTCTACGAAATAAATTTTCCAGTAACTAGTTTTCCTCCTCTGCCTCCCCTGGCTCCCAAACTTTACTAAACTATTCCTTCCCATCGAAACTAGCATGCAATGGTGCTCCCTCGTCCCCCACGTGGTCATCGTGGCTGAGTGGTGAGATAGCTCAGCCTGGTTGCTGGAGGCTTGCGGATCTGATCGAACCCTTGGAAAGTGGACCTTGGCAAAGTCCCCGCCAAGATTGCCAGCCAGGGTAGCGTGAGAGGCTACCATGCTCCCTCAGCGGCTATGGGAACTATTCTGACCAATTCTGGACAATCTTTCGGCCCCTACGAAGATCGGAGGTTTCCCGGATCGAATTCCCGGGTTGGCACCTTCCTTTACCAGATATTTCTTCTTTTCCAAAAGTCTGGTAATGTTCAAAAATTGAGCCGGTTCAGCCATATAGCATTAAATTGCTTCGGCTGACTCAAGGCTCAAAAGAATTAATTTAAAAAAATAATAAAAAAAACTGCTGTGTATTTTTTTTTAATAAAGGGAATGATGCTGGCATCGTAAATCGCCTAAAATGCTTTAAGATCAGAATTCGTGAAATTATCTATACAGTTGCTGTAATTAGATTATTTTACGATTTCTGAATAGCATTTCATACCATAATTTTTCTGTTAGAACTTGACTAAAAACTTCACGCATTCTAGGAAATCAATGTTTCATCTCCTTAAATCGTATTTTTTTCTGCAGCAGAATTAACTAAAAGCTTCTTACATAAAGAAAATTAAATAAACTACAAAGATGATAAAATTTTCTGCGACGTTGGGTTGACAAAGAACAAAAGAAGCCCACTGTCATGGCTTGACACCCGCAATCAAAGGACATCAACACGACTGATAAATTTTCAACACAATTTTATGTGTCTTGATCACCTACACAAGATAAAACAAACAACAATGAGTAAAAGAAAGCAACTGTACAATTAAA
>JAHWFP010086433.1:0-11367 GCA_023313725.1 Lithobius niger
TTAATTTCTGCGCGTTCCAGCAAAACAATGGCGACCTCCGTGTCGTGTTTGATGATGCAGTAATTAAATTGTTATATCGGACGGACGTAACGTATTCTTACCGCAATTCTTGTGTTTAGTTATTGTGTAAGTGATCCAAAAGTCAAACATGCATGTCAAAATAGATGTAATTGCCCTTTAAGTACTAAAACATTTCGCCTGCTTTGTTGTCCAGTAATTTCATACGTATTAGTGGAGCCGCTTGCCTACATCAAAGACCCGTAGAATAATTTAAGCAAGTTAGCAGCCATTAGTCGGTTGGTGGTGACGTCAACCACTGACGAAGGCTACATAGTTCTCAGTCACTGGTCGGTGGATGGATGACGCCAGTAGGCTGAAGAAAAAATAACGAACGCCATACGTTTGCAGCGAACAAAAATCTTTGATTATTTCTAGTGGAGGATTTCCCGGACTGATTCGACCCATTTTCGAACTTAGACCTAGAAATGCGCCATAGAATCTGTGTGCAAAATTTGACAGAAATCCGATAATTCGTTCAAACGTTATAGCACGAGCAAACAGACTGATAAACCATTCGCATAAGAGTCTAAATCGACTCTAATAAACCTGTTTATTATGTTTATTAAATTAACGGTACCTACAACAAAGAAGAAAACTTGTGCCAGATATTTCTTCTCTAATAGGGTTGTTGGCCCATGGAATAGCCTACCCCTGAGTTGATCGAAGCTGGGAATCTGGGGTGTTTTAAGCGAGGTCTTAAAAAGGTGGATCTATCACAATTTATGAAATGTTTTTAATCCTTATTGTATTTTATTTTGGTTTTAACTTAGTAACTTAGACTGGTGTAAGTGGAATGAAAATTTCCCTTCCTATTCCTTTTATCTGGTTTCTTGTGGGTAATAGACCTTATTATTATTATTATTATTATTATTATTATTATAAATGTAATAAAGACAAAGAAAATTGTAAATGTGACAAAATAAAAACTGTAGATACTATAAAATATTTAGGACTTGAACTAGACAAAAACTGGAAATTCTACAACCATACAGACAAATTAAATTTGAAAATAAGAAGAACAATACCAATACTGTATAAATTAAAAGAGGTTCTGAACATCAGCAATAAAAAGGCAATCTTTGATGCATTAATTATGTCAAATATAAAATATGGGATCACAATATATGGCTCAACTTCAA
This sequence comes from Lithobius niger, assembly GCA_023313725.1. NCBI lineage: Eukaryota > Metazoa > Arthropoda > Chilopoda > Lithobiomorpha > Lithobiidae > Lithobius > Lithobius niger. Next base: position 1,200 of record JAHWFP010086433.1, read on the forward strand.
GAAATCAAATGATACAATTACAAAAAGTTATAAACAAAGCAATAAAAGTATTATTCCAAACTAAAAAATTAGTAAGTAGTAGAGAAATTTATGCTAATATTGGGAAAATGAACATTGAACAATCATATGTATATGAAATACTGAAAAAAAATTATTTCAGTGAAGAACACAAAACAAAAATTAAGAGATCTGTAAGGAACAATAACAACTGGTTGGTTGAACCAAAATATAGAAATTCTTATGGAAAAAGAGGCAATAACTATCTTATTCCATACAATTACAATAAACTGCCAGTACCATTAAGAGACATCAAAAGATTTAGTGTAATGGAACGAGAGATAAAAAAATGGATAATGACTAAATAATAATAGAAAGTGTGATGATAAATAATACTAACATAATGAGTAAATCACTAACACTTGTATATGTATAATATGTATAATAATATTATAATTTCATAAGATTATATTTGTAACTTAGTTATTGCTTGCACACACAAGTCATTATTGACTTCGTGCCTGTACTGTTTTTTCAACAACATCATTAGTACAATAAAGCAGATTATTATTATTATTATTAATTTTATTATTTTTATTATCAATAAAGATTGAGATAAGATTTATTAAGATTTACTTATTTTTATTATCATTACAAGATGGCGACTGGGTGGTGGCTGATGGAAAGTGGTTGGAATATGGTGACAAAAATGTAGGTAGGAAAGAAGAGCTGAGTTCAGAAAAAGTGATAATTGGCAACATAAGGAACTGAAGAGGACTTGTACAAATTTTGGTGTGTCTACAACTAAAGGAAGAGTGGTGATTTGAAGAAAAATATTGAGGCAGATCAACGTGTGGTGTAACAGAGAAAAAGTTCACAAGAAAAAATTTAGTGTGTTCGTTTAGGGTTTGAAAATACAAAAAAAGTTTACAGCTATAAATTAACAATTTCAACCCGGATGAAAACTAAATGAACTGGAATGAAACTCTTTGCACTAAAATGAAACTACATCTTTAAAAAAAATTAAAACTAACAACGGAATCATGTCAGGATGCCAAAATTGTGAAAACAAATTAGGAAATCAAGGTGACTGGGTGGTGTGTGGACAATGTAAGTCAAATTGTGCTATAAATGTGCTAGACTTAAACAAAATACATGGAAAACAATAAATGATACAAAGAAATTAGAATGGAAATGTAAAACAAGATCCAGAAAAACGAGAACGGAGTCAGAAACCAATGAGGATAAGAACACAGAAAGGCAAGAGAGAATTTCTGATGAGGAAAATGAAAAAAAAAAGAAGATAATGAAATAGAAGAAACAGAACAAGAAAGAAGACAGTACAGAATAAGAATGGGAAAAAATGGACTTACTGATCTCAAAACACGAAGAACAAAAGAACAAACTGGAAGAATTGATAAAATCTTTTAGAGTTTGTGACGAAAGAAACAGAAGATCTTAAACAAGAAAATACTGACATGAAAAAAAAATTAAAAGAAATGGAAATGAAAATACAAGAACTAGAAAATACAGGTGAAAAAACTATAAAGTGCTCGATAAAAAGATGAATACAATGTTCCGTGAAACAAAAGATAAAGAACAATATGAAAGGAACAGAAATTTGGAAATTAGTCAAATGGATTGGCCGCAAAATGAAAACATGAAAGATACATTACACGAACTTGCAAAAAACTTTAACGTAGCTCACAACGATGATGAAATAGAGGCAGCACACCGTATCCCAAAGAGAGACAAGAACAAACCAAGTGTGATAATTATGCAATTTAAACATAGACAGAGCAGAGACAAGTGGCTGGAGCAAAGAAAAAGGATTGGCACTAATGATAACATGTTACGAAATGGAAACAGAAAGAGGATCTATCTTAATGAGAATATGACACCTACACAAAACAATTATTCTGGAAAACAAAAAATTTTGCAAACAACTTAACTTTAAATATGTATGGTTTAGAAACGGAAAGATTACGATGCGAAAAGATGGTGACACACAAGAAGTGAACATAATACATGAAGAAGATGATCCGTTGAAACTAGCTGCACAATAGAATTCATTAATTATATCTTTCAGAAGAAAGAGGAGATTGGTAAAAAAATGAAACAGGACATTGAAAAAAGTGAAAATGTAAAATTGATACATATCAACATTAGAAGTCTCAGAAAACTTTGGGATATTTTTGTTCATCTTTTAGATGAAATCAACGTTGAATGGGATGTTATAATATTAACGGAAATTAATATAAAAAAAAGAGGAAGTATACCGATAAAAATTATGTAATTATGGGAATTATACATTGACCAGAGAATCAACAAATAGAGGTGGTGGTATGATGATTTTCACAAAAAAATAATCTGGAAGTGGAATGCCTTGAACTTAAAATTGATGATAATAATGTGATGGAAATTAAAATTAAAGAAAATAATATACCAAAAACCCAAATTATAGCTATTTATAGAAGACCTATAAGCAATAAAACTATATTTATTAACAAACTAAAAGATATAATAAAAAGTAATAAAGTGGATTGGGAAAACCAAATAATTATAGGAGATATTAATATTGACATATTAGAAAAAGAAAATTGAAATGAGGACAATTATGATCAAAATACAATTGATAAATATGAAAACACATTAGCAGCATTAGGCTATCAGTGTCAAATAAACTCGCCAACAAGAAAAGAAATAATAATAGAAATAGTAGAAACATACTACAACAATCATGCATAGATCACGTATTCATAAAGAAAAAAAGTGGAAATGCTAAAGGCGGAAAACTAACTGAAAAAATTGCAAATCATTATATTACTATACCATTATATTATATTACTATGGCTTGGATTTGGAAAAAAAAAATAATTAATAATAATAGAAATAAAAATGCTAATAATAGTACATTACATTGGATATACAGGGTGGTCCAAAAGTCGGGCCTACCTGAATATATCCTAAATGGTGTCAAATATCCTGAAAACAAGTTTATAGTAATAATGAGTAAACAGCGGGGATTCAGATGAGTGTAAAAACGATGACCTTGAAGACCTCCATCAAGGTCATCGCGTTGCTAACTTCTAAAGGAAGCACCGTAGACCATCAGTGCAAATTTGAAAGTTGTAGGTAATCAATAAAAACTGCCAACCCAACAAACAGAATGGAAATCCATGTAGGAACGCCACAGTTATGTGCAAAATACCCTTTTTGCACATAAACTTCACTGCAAGAGCTACTTGTCAAGCAGTGAAGCACACCGCACACTGCTGGAGAAGCTCGAAAAGAAAACTGAGCTGCAGCACATCTCAGCCGGAATTCAACTACTCCCAACTTGGAACCATGCAGTCATTTTGTAATTGGGGGAAGAGTTCTTTCGTCTAGTGTTTGTAAGGGGTCATGAAGTGTTAGTCTCTGGCAAAGGGATTGAACTTAGAGAAGATGTAAACAAACTAGAGGGGAAATTAAAGGTTAAGCACCAATGGCACATTCATCATGGGAATATAATTCTTTCAATGTTTTTGGGAACATTTTATTATTTGTAATCAGCCTTGTTCTTTCTTTAAAAACTGTCACGGTACATTTTTCACATCTACTAATTAGAGTTAACTACAGATATCATCGATGGATAGCCTAAGAAGGAATACGAAACCTTCCCTCTTTTTTATACGTATTTCCTGGGGAATGAAAAGGAACAGAGTTTTGTTTTGTATCTTGAGTTAATAGGGAGCTGGTCAAGATTTTAGTCATTCTCGTGGAAGGGGGGGGTCGAAATTCTGTCGGTCCCGAAGTCAATCCCGCTCCATACCTCTTCCCCCCCCTCCCCCCCCCACCCCCGGTCGACATTAATAATGACCCATTCCTAAGGCTGATTAAGAAATAAGAACTACACTTCAGCACACTTCAGCCATAATTCAACTACTCGGGCTGATGAGCCATTAATTACCTGCACTTCAGCGCAGTTCAGCCGTACTTCAACTACTCTCAGTTAGGCTGATGAGTAAATAATTAACTGCACTTTAGCAAATTTCAGCCAGATACACAGAACATTGTAATTTCAGATGGCAGACTACGCCAATGCAGAACTCGTGGACATGATCGTGTGCTATGGTTTGGCCCACGGAAATGTTCGTGAAGCTCTTCGAATTTATGCAGAACGGCATCCTCAACAAAGGCATCCAACAATACGAACGTTCAACAGGACACTTGCTCGTTTCCTGGAAACGGGCAGCATTGTAGCCCATCCTCGAACAACAATAGTGTGATGGTTCTCACAGCAGTAGCCGAAAACCCGCATACCAGTAGTCGTGCAGTTGGAAGGGCACTTGACATCAGTCATCAGTCTGTCCTACATGTCCTGAACAGGAACAGTTTCCATCCATACCATGTTCATCTTCATCAAGCACTGCGAGCAACAGATTATGACCCCCGTCTGCAGTACTGCGATTGGTTTTTGGGAAGAACTACTGCTGACCCTTTATTTTTCAATCATGTATTTTGGACGGACGAGGCGCAATTCACACGGGATGGCATCGTGAATACGCACAATGTGCACTACTGGGCAGACGAGAATCCTCACTGGTTGCGAGGAATTTGCAGTGTGAAACATCGTCCGCAGGGGCGCGCTTCGCGCGCACTATTATATACATCGAGAATTTGTGTAATCAGAAAAAGTATGACGCAAGCGTTTGTGAAACAACCAAGTGTCATAATTTGTTCCTTGTGTCACAAATGCTTGCGTCATACTATTTCTGCTTAGACAAATTCTCGATGTACATAATAGTGCGAAGCGCGCCCCTGCGGACGGCATTTCATACTGGGAAAAAAATTGTCCCGGGAAGGATATAATTTCCGTTTACTAATGTTCTGGTCGAAATCAGGTTTTCTTGTTGCGCTCCCATCGTCACGCGTTATGACGGCCTAACCACAGTTGTCAATAGCGTTTTAACGTGTTTTAAAACTTATTTTATAAAAGAAAAAGGCGTTTGCGCAAGTTTTCGTTATGATTTTCTGATCCACAACGACGAAAGGAATCGAAAGGTAGTTGAATTATGTCGATAGCATGGAAAGGCGCTATTCTATAATAATTACCCTTTTTTCTATGTCATCCTTGTCGCAGCAACAACAACAATCTCACCATGCTAGTTCTAGTAGCGATAAACTTGCTAATCATGAACACCGCCACTCACCGATCTTACCTCGTGCTTCCAGAAACAAAACTTTAGTCTCTAATAACCGTGAACAGTTTAACAACATTAACGAAAACTCCAACACACCCAATCGTGTTGTCGCACGCTCCGATGTAACCAAAGCAACTAGCGCCGCGCCTGGCACTCATCTTAGTGATGCCTGCTCTTCTCAAGGCCCGCTGAGGTACACAGCTTCTGTCCCAGATGATCTTGTTCAATTCTGTAATAATACAGAACGCCCGATAGAGCCACCATCATCTTTTCAGCTCAATGCGTCAGAAAGACAACCCTCTGAATCTACCACTGATCTTCATGCCACACAAGCAGACGACACTCAGCAAGAATTTATAACATTTTTGTCGAAAAAATCGTACGTCCAAAGCAAAAGAAATGCTAATAACCCCCCAAATCCACTGACCTCTATTCTAGTGCTGCAAGGCTACCCGCCCAACTTCCTGCTATTCCCAAGGAATGCCCTCAAATTGGACAGACCACTAGGCATACTACAATTACATCTGGAAAGCATACTTCCAACATGGTAAAAATTTTTGTTGGAGGCCTTAGCCCCACTACCAAACCAAATGACAATATTAAGCTGATCAAACACTGACTTGGCATTTATGTAGGGTGCTTTCAGCTGCGAACAAAGTACCCAACTTACTCTTCGTTTTGTGTTACCACGGACGAAGATTACGTCGATATTATTTTGTGCTCCAACGTTTGGCCAGAAGACGCTAAGGTTATGCATTTCAGGGGCAAGAAAAAAACTCCCAAATGCTTCACACACCCAAGCTAATAATCAACCGGTCCTTCCAGTCAACAAGCGCCTTTTGTATCTCGCAGCCAAGTGCAAACCAAAATAGGCCGTTTTTAAATCCCTGCCAAATATCCAATTGAAAGCTCTGCATCATTCAAAACATCACCACAAGAAAAAAGAAGAAATCCTGGGCAACTGAAGTGGGCAAAGAAGATGAGAACACACAACTTCATCTCAGTGCTACTGACTCTGAATCAGTTTCAGAAAGTGTTAACTCTGACCCTACCAATGAACCTGCAGAGGAGGATGCCCCCCCCCACAGCCTATAAATTCAGGGTTAACGATTTGTGTTCTACCATGCCGCTTTTAAGGGAGAACATCATTTTTCGCAGTCTCGTTTGAACAAAACTTTCCATTCTCTCACAGTTAACTATTTCAATTCCATGGGCTTTTCAAATAAGTTCGACGAATACAAAATACGAATCGCCACTGAAAAACCTGACATTATCTACTGAAACCCACTTTTCCTCGTCTATTGACTCTTCCTTGATACCTATTCCTGGCTACACTCTTTATCGTGGTGACAGGACTGGTGGCACCCACGGTGGTGTTGCTCGCTACATTAATTCCAGCATCCCTTCTTTCCTTCTTCATGTCAACACCGACCCATCTGGGGAATGGGAAACCATTTGGTGTTGTGTCAAACTCACTAATTCTTACAATTTTAAAACTGGGTGCTGTTACCGCATTCCCAGTAATTCTCTTCCTGCGCACTGGCCTGGCTTGCTGTCCATTCTCAATCACTCTATGGATTCCTCACCTCACCTTCCTACTTTCCTTATGGGTGATTTCAATTTTCCTTCAATTTACTGGGATGAAAATGTTACTACTCAATCTGAAATTAACGCTTCTTCAGAATTTGTTGACTTCTTGCAAGATTTCGATCTCTCCCAACATGTTACTAGGCCAACAAGGCATCGTTTTAGCCAGAAGTCCAGTCTTCTTGACCTTATTATCGCTTCTCTTGAACTGCAAATCACTTCAGTTCCTCATCATGCTCCTCTTGGCCGTAGTGACCACGATATCCTGAAATTTGATATTAATGTTGATTTCTCTCTTAACTGTGCTAAAACAATCCACCGAAATTTTCGCAAGGTGGATTACGTTCTCATAAATGAAATTATCTCTTGCATGGACTGGGCTTCTGAATTAGACCAATTCGATGTCGACTCTCAACTTTCTTTACTTAATGAGTTTATTCAAGACATTGTCACTAACTTTGTACCTTTAGCTAACCAAGGGTCTAACTCCAGCTCCCCTGGTCAAATAACACTGTTCGCGCTTCTGACAATCACAAAAAAAAGGCCTATAACCGTTTCAGAAATGCTCCTACACCCAGCAACCTTGTTGCTTTCAAAGCTGTGCGCAATGCAGCTGTTTCTGAAATTCGCCAGGCCCGTGACTCTTACGAAAGCAAGCTTATTCTACAAGCCCAAGTTACTCTTTAAGTACATTAATAGGAACAAAAAAACCACTCCTACCAACTGCCTTAAGAGCGCCGCTGGAAATGTCATTCTCGAAGATGCCGATATTGTCGCTACTTTTAATAATTTCTTTGCTTCCACACTCAAACCTTCAACGTTGGCTCCTCCTCCTGCCGTGTACAATTCGGGAAAAATCTCTTTTAATATCACCCAAGTGGAATCTGAACTTCTTGCACTCAAGGAGAATTCTTCCTGGGGCCCTGATGATATCTCACCAGTTTTCTTAAAGAACTGTGCGGCTACTATCGCTCTCCCCCTCTACACAATTCTTTGCACCTCTATCTGAACTTGTACCTTCCCCACTAGCTGGAAAGATGCGAATATCACTCCAATACATAAAAGTGGTTCCTTACACGAAGTCACTAACTATCGGCCTATCAGTCTTCTACCTGTTGCTTCCAAAATCTTAGAAAGATTCGTTCACAGCGATCTTTTTAAAACCTGTAATGACCTCAACATCCTCTCTCCAACACAACATGGTTTCCTTCCTAGACGCTCTTGCCTTAGCAACTTGCTATGCACATACAACTCCATTACACAATATATCGACTTTGGTATTCCTTGCGACATTATCTACCTTGACTTTAGTAAGGCATTTGATTCAATATCACATGCCAAGCCTATTACTAAACTTAACTCCCTCGGTTTCCCTTCACCTTTGATTTCCTGGTTGCACTCCTATTTATACAATCGTCGTCGACGTGTTTGACTTCGTGGTTCTCCCAGCAGTTGGACTCCAGTTACCTCTGGTGTCCCCCAAGGATCCGTACTTGGACCTTTATTCTTTAATATCTTCATGTGCGATCTCCCTGCAATCATCTCCTCTCAAAATACCAGCTATGCTGATGATTTTAAAATTTTTGCTCCCTCCTTTCTCTCCGAATCTCTCCAACGTGACCTCAATAATGTGGTGGCCTGGACTTCAGCAAACGACCTACGACTCAATCCTGATAAATGCGTTGTGATGCACTTTAATTACAATAATCCCTGCAATTTCTATTACATCCAACAAAAAATAATCTCTCCCAAGACTCAACACCATGATCTTGGAATTCTTGTCTATAACTCTCTTAAGTTTCACCATTATGCCATTTTCATCACAAACAAAGTTGTCAGGAAAGCCCATTATATTCTGAAATTTTTCTCTAATATTAACTCTCAACTTTTTGTTATCCTTTTTAAAACCTTTCTCCGACCTGTCCTTGAGTATTGTTCCCAAGTCGCAAGAACTTGTTATGACTCTTTCTTTTCCCGCATTGAGGCCTGCCAGCAGCGTCTAACTAAGCTCTGTAGAGCTCTATGTAACCTACCTTACCAGAACCGCCTTAACCACCTCCACCTTTCTTCGGCTGTTTTTCGGCAGAGCCGTGGAGATGTCATACTTACTTTCCAAATTCTAAACGGGCTCATTGACGTCATGCCTACCAATTCTTTCTGTCTTGCTCTTTCCAACACCAGGCGTCACAACCTGAGGCTCCTTGGCAACCATTCTAAGCTAAACATCAGGCATCGCTTTTTCTCTGAAAGAGTCGTGCCCCTTTGGAATTCTCTATCACCTTACGTCGTGGCTGCCACCATTCTGAACTCTTTCAAAGCAGGTTTTGACAAGGGTTATTAAGGTGTTTCACTCTGGTTTCTTACCCCCGCCCCCCCCCGCCATCGTTTTAGCCTTGGCTCGGCTCCGTCTACTATATTCTATATTCTATTCTATTCTATTCTAATTGAAAAATAAATATTATTATTATTATTTTCTTATCAATAAAGATTGAGATAAGAGTTATTAAGATTTATTAAGATTGACAATTGGTTTGTGCCAAGCTTTAAACTACGATGCATTATTTTATTTTTTATGAAACATTGACAATGATACCCAGCTTTTCCCCTCATTTGTCCCTCATGTTTGGCGATGCTATCGGGGACCACTGTGTCCCTGGTAGGTCTAACCTTGGTGATAAGGCATTCGTGACCCCAACCTAATACCATCAACCCATCCTCTGCAGCCGAGCCATCGTATTTGTTTTAAACTTTAAGCTGTTTAACTTTTGTTATTTTTAAATTCGGATGGCAGTCAGTGACCACCAGGTCCTTGCCATTCCGGTTGTTTTTACAACGAACCTATTATTATTATTATTATTATTATTATTGTGTTTAAACCAATTATAGTGAGAGTCAATTTGTTTTCTCTTGCGAATACAGCGATCGATATGGCTATTAATTGTCTGACACCGGTGAATAATTACCCCTCCTTAAAGAATACAATCCCCAAACCCAAATGATTTCTGAGCTGCGGTTCCACGACGCGTACGCAACACGTAAAACCAGTGGCCGCTTGCGTTTCTAGTTTTTGATCAGCTGTGATGACATGGCATGGTGGCGCACACCTCTATTTAAAGACGAGCCCGCTACGAATCTTCTGTCGGATTCATTTTTAAAACTGTACGTTTAATTAGACCAGTAGTGAAATGAATCAACATTAAAAATATTCAGCACCATTTGGCAGTTTTATGACTTGGGAGGCTTCCAAACCGTTTAGTCCCGGCGTTTTGAATATTTCATTCATCCGACGGCGACGGTGCCACACGGCACGACTGATATGTAGGAACTAACTAGCTAAAAAAGTTATAGCCCAAAAGTAGTTTTAAGATTTCGTTATTCCCCCCCCCCCCACTCCACCC
>JAHWFP010086439.1:0-12688 GCA_023313725.1 Lithobius niger
TGAATATCTATATTAGCAAAGACATTTTTCTGCATGATATCTTAACTATCGTTATAAACTTTTCCTTAGCGCATGTTTACTTGTTGTGCCACTCGTAGCAATAACATCTTTTTCTGTTTTTTTTTTTATACCAATATTTATTGATTTTCATTGATCGTGTATAGAAATCTTTGTTCCTTTGTATGCCGCCTAACCTCTATCGCTGCGGCTATCTTTAAAATAAAGTTAATGTTGAAGTTAAAGATGTGGTAGCCACAGACCACCTTGTTGAAATCTTCCCCCAAAAAATCTGGATCCATTGCAAAAGTAGCTACTCACACTGCACGAGGGAAAATGGTGAACATCCCCGATTTTGTCCTTAAAATCGTCTTCCCAATCCGTATGGAATTAGGACTGAAAATAAACTGAAGTACTGAACGATGCTGCTGTTGATATTGGCCGTCCTGCGGGAAAGATTTGTAGATCTATCATCACACATGAAACAGTTCCGTGTGCTCCCTGCCCCAAAATTGTTCCAAAAAAAATTTAAGGCTGCTCCTCTAATTGCTAAGTTGAGCACACTGCTAACAGTCCACACTGGCCTCCAATAATTTTCTACCACAGTCTAAGCCAGTAAGAAACTACTAAACAATCCCAGTTAGATTGTAGCCTATTTGACAACCAAAAAAAGTTAAATTTTACTGAAGTACAATTCATTGTGGTGTGTACAAAATGTGTTGATCTCAACTACAGTTACATGGGTTCAAAGTAATCATGGCGGGCTTCAAATTGGTGTAAGTAACGCACTGGGATTAAAGGTAATTAGCAGATAGAATAAACACACAGTTAATTAAGTTGCAAAATAGGCCTTCAACTCCTCCTGTACACAAGGGGTTCCACATAATGCTGTCACACACATTAATACGTATGTATGAGCATAACATTCTTTTGTTCCTCATTAGCAACTGCTTATCTGAAGCCAAAATACTAACAGGTTAATACTGATTATCACCATAGTTACCAGGAACACAATCCAACTTACACATTGTCCATTAGCCTCAGCTTATCTGGTCATCCCTCGGCCAGGATTGAGGTACTGCAAATAGTTGATTTCCCCAATCCTTACATCCAATGCGATGTTACTTGGGGCAGTACGCCACAGCCTGAATACCTGCTGCAGCAAAGGCTGGCCTTTTATTGGGCACGGGACCCTTTGATGAGCCGGCAGTTAACCCTTTCCTATTGAGCAGATTTCACAAGAAGGCCGCCAATTCGATTAATTACACTTCTACAAATCAGATCACTCTGGAGAATCCTTCGTCTTCTCCCCATTCCTGACGTCACAACTACGTCAGTGTCCAACTCCATACCTGCTGTCATGAGTCACCTGCTCAGCAGCGTGACTCAGGTGAAAAGGGTTGTTATTATTTATTTACAATAGGAACATCGTCCCATCCCGGATAAAGGGGATTGAAACATTACACGTCGTTACGCCAAGCGCCAGCTCCTGTTTTATTTTCAATTCTAATGTAATTTCTTATCGAAATTATAACCGATATAAATAGGTTACAGTTTTGTTTCTCCTGATGCAACTAGTGGCCCACAACTGTTATACACTTCAACAAGATTTGAACATAAAATAAAACAAAATAAAACATAACAGTCAATGAGAACGAACCTCTAAGAATGAACAAACTAATGTTAAGAAATATGAGGAGATGAAAGAAGGCTGATCATACAATGGCCTCCTTCTTGAATTGACTTCATGGAGAATCTACACAATATTCACTAGTAAATTATTGAACAAATCAAGCCATGCCTGCATGGTTGGTTTTTTTTTTTAAACTATTCGTGATTGTTTTATATTAGCGGTGATGGTTTATGATTGAAAGCCTAACCTTATTTGCTCAATCCTCCTTTCATTGATGCTACAGGATTCTAGTGTTACTGAAATTCAAAATGTGGTCAGTGTCTAAATCGTGCTTTTAAACAGATATCCTTTGTCATTCCTGGCAACCGCTCCAGAATAATCGAGTTTTCTCGACCAAGGGGCCTATGGCAGTGCCCAATGCAGAGGCAAGGGCATTGTTGCACCTTAAGGCATAAACACCGAACGATTTGTGTCCATGCTGTGGATGCCAAACTGATCGATTGGTGTCAATAAAATTTTTAATGTAGTAAAATAGTCATGACACGGCCCCAAATACCGATTTTCGTTGGTGTATATCAATTCTGGGGAAAGCTTAAAATAAATACAATTTTTCTGTCAAACAATGAGAGAATAGTAAGAAAGGGCTGTGGAGTCAACTGCTTACAACTCACCCAACTTAAAATTGTAGCATGAAGTAGGATGCTAAAGCACACAATAACAAATCGATATCACTCGATTTCTCGTTATAATATATTTGAAGCCTAGCAATCAACTGAACTGGGTGTTGAAAACCAGTCTTAGTGGACTTTGTTATATAGGGTTTCAAAATTGTCCATTTCCCCAACAAGAATAACAACAACAATACTGCAGTAACATTAAAATAGCGTTCAAAAGGCCCTGGTCCTTGTTAATACCTGCATTTATGCTATAAAAATTGAAAATCGGTTCATTAGTTCGATTTCTAGGTGAGAGCAAAGTTTTCCCCAACAACAACAACAATTTTGTAGTCACATTCGAAAGGCCCTAGACCATGTCGCACCTACGTTTTACGATATAAACCTTGAACAGCGGTGAGGGCAAAGAGTCCCAACAACAACAACAACAACAACAAGAAATGGCTATACCGTGGACACCAAACGGTTCGATTCTTGTCATTAAAATTTGAAATGCAGTGAAATAGTTACAAAACGACCCCAAATACCGAAAGTCAATTCTGGGCGAAACTGTTCGATTTCAAAGTTTGACGTTTAACATGGAAGTTCATTCTAAGGCTCATATATAAGGGGTCCTTGATGCCTGCAAAATAATTTTCGAAGTTGAACCAATATAAACGAAATTTTGTAGAAATGGATATGAGGCTTCTTCTTCCCTTTAATTTGTCACCAGCAGGCTTGGTTTTACAATAGTTTCCCGTTTCGGGTCTTGCTCCTCCCCAAATAAGAGTAAAGTGGAGTAAAGTGTAAAATACATGTCTGCCATCCTGATTGTCGACAGAAAGTGTAGATCGGAGAGTTAGCGTTTATTTATTGCTTGCCTAAACAATCATAAACCAACCAATAAAATTTTGCCATTTTTGTACTAATTGTATTATTTCTTGAATCAACAACGTCAATATTCATATATTGCCAACGATAATTACATTATTGCATTTTTCATGTTTCTTAATAATAATAAAACTAATTCAATGACCTTGCTACACGAAGCTCGAGGAGTTTGTATGTGTATGATGAATGTTTGCTGGTTGCATAGCAACAAACAGTTTTTACTTAAATTATATGCTTATGTTAATAAATACTCTACAAATAAAACTATATACAAGTTATTTGCACTGGTAAAATAAAAGTAACATAATCCACATATTTTTAACGATTACAAGGTATTATTGTTTTCTATACTATACTAGTTATTTACTCTAGTAACATAAACATTTCCTAGGCCACCTTATTTTAATCTTTGTGAAAATTTTGTGAATCCTATTGTTCTGAAATCAACCATTTTTTATTTCTCTTTTCATCATGTGTTTACAGTTGTAATTCCTATGGCAAAGGGAAATTTTATTAAAAAAATGGTAGGTACTAAATAGTATTTCTTTTACCATACAAGTTGGTTAAAGGTACCTTTAACCAATTCTTATTTTTATTTTTTTGTATGTTCCTTTTGCAGCCCCGCTATGCCCGGTACAAGGAAGAACGCCAGAAGGATGGTAAATTCAGGGTTTATTCCAGGGCCACGCGGTCTGTCCTCAGGAGATGTTGTCCAATGGTTCAAGGATGCTCTGATCAGGGCTACTAGCAGAGTAGCACACTTCAGGAAGAGTTCTTAGCTGGTTAGGGACTAGCTCCCAGAGTGAGGCTGCAAGGGGCTGCAAGGCTTTAAGTACCTAGTGCTGCCGCCAGTACCTGCCACTGGTGGTGCAAGGTACTTCCTGTACTATATCCTGGTATCCCATGATCCATCTCTGCTAGCAGCTATCCCTAGGGGCAGGCAAGGCCAGAGCCATCCAGACCACTGATCTCCAGGGACTGGACCATACATCAAGGTACATAGCATTACTGTAATACATTAATAAAGATACAAAGTATACAGAATACATAGCATGGAGCCATAGCATCAAGGTAAAGAGGCCCACTAAGGCTCTAGCTTAAAGAGTACGAGGAAGCCGTGGAAACCGTCGTTGCAGAGGTCCCGCCCTCGAAAAGAAGCGTCCTCGCTTCGTTAAGGTAAGTGAAAATTATTCATTAAGCTAAGCTATTTTATAAACACAATAATCAAAGTTCTCAAAAATTATTCAAAAATAATACCAAGAAGGCGCGCATTAATAACAAGTTAAAATTAAGGATGCTATGGGGACGTTTAAGCTTTTTATCTGCTAATAATTCAATCTTTTGACTGTTCCAGCAGGGTGACATTACCAACGCGTATCAGTAACGTTTTTTGTAAGGTCTGGGAAATCTTTGAGCGTCAAAATTCAGACATTATTCCCGTAAAAACCCGCTACGCAAACTTAATTACTTGAGCATTTTCACGGAAATTATGCAGAAGCAAAAACGATTTTTCAACATTTAAAATACAATCACAATCAATCAGTGCAAAAACAGTCAAGAATAAAAACTAACTGCTTGATGCACGAAGATTCACTTGAAAATCGTAACCACTAACTATCGGTTACCATATAAATACCTAAGAAAGATTTTTACTTTAAAATCTTAATTGTCAAAATCGGTTATCAAATATCGGTAACAACGCGTATCAAATGTGATTAACGCGGTAACAATCAGCTAAGTTTAACTCGAAATCATGTTTGCAATTGTTAAATTCAATAATCGCTATCAGCTGACCGATTGATTAATTGAAATAACAAATTTAATTCAATTGTGCCATTCCACGTGATCCCACGAGCCCACTCCTTGCTAGCAATCCATTCGAATTTAGCCTGGAGCATCAACACCAAGACGAAGAAGAAGAAGACTGGGCCCGCTTCCAAACCGCCTTAATTGATTTTGAAAACCACGTAATGGCCCACACGAAACGTAAAAGATGGGCTGGTGCTACCCAATACGTTAATGGCCTCCTCGCACAACTATTGTATGGTTACAACACGTTCCAGGACCAATTTCTCCCGGGAGAGGTTCAGCCTTACGACGCCCCCCCCCCCCCGAGCCAGATTCCATGGGTGACCTGGACGAGGAAGAAAGTGCGGAATCCGAGGCAAACCATCCACTCCACGATCAAGACGCCTGATAGCTTGTCCCCACTTTTCCCGGACCCGGGGGACCTTGAAGGTAAGTTCCCCAATAGTAGGCTTCCCACACCTGTTCTTTCACTGACAGTTTTAGGTTTCCCTAACACTTTACCGCTTTTCGTTTTTCTGACGAAAGTCCTGACTCCGGATTACCGGACAACTCCGAGTGATTGCCTCACCACAGTATTGATTTCTCATTTAATACGAAAATCTAACACATTCATGAGTGAAAATCATTTAGATTGCTATTAAATCTATAACTAGTATGAATCAGAAGGTGATTTGGATGGATTTAGGTTAGCTTTCACTATAGGTTAGGTCGATGTACAACGTAAAAAAAAAAAAAACGTGTAAATTCTCTGGTGAAAATCCGGTTGTTCACGAAAGCGTGCTAACATTTAAGTAATAATTCTACTTTTAGTATTCAGTTTACAAGCAATTTTACGATCCGCATGCGAAATTATTTTAGATCTAGCTACTGCTGGCCGAAAGAAGACCCAGAAGAATCATAGTAACTACTTGTAGATTTAAGTTTAAAATTCTTCGGAATCTGCTTCACTAACTGGGTAACGTTCACCTTCAATCTGTTCACGTAAATTATCTATATGATACACATAACGAGCAATAATACCCGTATTAAGATCTTTAAGCTGATAAGCTACAGGAGTACTTTTTAACAATCTCGTAATTTCCGACGTAAATTGGTGCCATTTTCTTCATAAAATAGCGTGATTTGTCACTTTTAGGGTGATTTCGTATGTAAACTTAGTTCCTACTTCAAATTCTTTACTAGTTTTATGTTTATCCGCCTTTGCAGCACGATGTAACTTAGCTGCTTGACGTTTGCGTACAGCTTTTCTAACTATCGCACGCATGCGTGAAGTTAAGTTTAAGATGTGTAATGGGTAATTAACTTCTTCCGTTTGTACTTTACCGACAGGGGCTTCGGGCATTCGTAACTCCCTTCCTGTTGCTAAAATATTTGGGATGAAACCCGTCACCGAATCAGTTGCTGAATTTAATGCTAACTGGAGCTGTTTCAAACGTAAATCCCATTTTCTATGACCCGATTTCTCGTCTTGTGCGTAAATTGCTAGTGTTTTTGTTAAATCTTTCATCCACCGCTCAGCTAGGCTGGACTAATACTGATTTCACACTACTAAATTCGTCTCGCGCCCGGCGCGCGCTCACCATTTCACACTACTAAATTCGTCTCGCGCCAGCGCGCGCCGGCCGCTTATTTGCGAGCCAACTTGGCCGCTACAGCAAAGCGTGCTGGCGCGCGCCAGGGGATTATCCCCGCGTATTATCTATCTACCTGCACAAAAGACCTTTCTTCCTCGTGCTGTTCCCCTTCTCCTCCTATTGTTGTGGGATAAGGACTGCACGAGTCACCCCTCCGCTAGTTGCAGAAAACACGGCCGCTACGAATTTTTAAATGTGAAATCCGAAACGAGCTGCCCAGGGCTGGCTCTCATTCGAGGCGCGCCGTGGAGCGCCCGGGCGCGAGACGAATTTAGTAGTGTGAAATCACTATTAGGTGAATAGACTGACAGAAATCTAGCCTTGATACGCCATTGTAGACATAAATTCTTCATTATTTGTCCTATCAAATTATTGGAGCTGTCGGAAAAAATTTCCGCTGGCACGCCATGCCGTGAAAACACTTCATCAATTTCTTTGCTATAGTTTCTTTGCTATAGTTCAGCGTTTCTTAGGGGAATCAACTCAACCCAACGACTCCACTTATCAAGCACCACTAGGATGTAAGTAAATCCGTTTGTACTCCGTACTAGCGGGCCCTTCAGGTCAAAATCAATACTCTCCCATACTTCCTTTTCAGTTACTATCATCGTTTTAGCCTTCTTACGAGTCTGCTGCACCTTATGGACCTGACAAACCTTACAGGTCCTTACGTAATTTGAAATCAATTTCGAAGCGCTCAACCATGTGTACAAATAAAATATGCGTTTTATCGTCTTGTAAACACCCATATGAGGACCTGTAAACGTATCGTGTACTAGCTGAATGATTTTCTTTTGCAGCGAACGGGGCACCAAAGTTTTCAAACTCGGCGCATCAACAACATTTTTATTTACATCCACATAAATTATTCCGTTACTCACAATTGACTTTGGCTGGTATTTCAACACAAACCTATGAACTGAAGGCGAATCATACTTTATTTCTTTCGTTTCTCCCTCCAAAGCTAACTTTAATGCAAATGTATATCTGTCCTTTAACGTTTCTGCTCTAATTTGATCAAGTGTAATCTGCTGAACATCGATCTGATTACACGAACAATCGTTGTTAAAAACATAACAATTCTGACCCGTTCGTTCATCCATAGCCGGTATCAAGATTGGATTAGTGATAGGAGTAAAGTCTCTCTCAGATTCGTATCGTCTAGATAATACATCCGCGATACGATTCTGTGCACCTGGGACGAAGCAGATCTTAGCGTCCAACTGAGGTAACTCCACAAGCCACTTCGCTAAGCGACCCGTCGGTGCGCTTACCTTGCTTAAAACCGAAAGTGCCGTATGGTCGCTGAAAATTGTTATCACACCCCCTTCTATGTATCTACGCCACTTACGTACTGCCAAAATAATACTCATTGATTTCTTTTCACTATTAGAAAATCTCTGTTCAGCAACTGTCAAACGTCTAGAGATTATATCTATGGTTTTCTTCTTCTTAGTGAGTGGACCTGATATAAAATCGCTCCAGCCCCAGAGAAGGATGCATCTGCCATAATTATCCAAGGCTGATTGTAATCAGGCACTGCTAATAAGGGAGCGTCTACCAACATTTTCTTGATTTTCTGGTAAGTTTGTTCCTGCTTCACCTCCCAGACGCGCCATTAAGCCTCAATCCCCCCCCCCCCTCCCAGACAAATTTCGGAGTTTTACCTTTCAGCACCGAAAATATAGGTGCTGCAATAGCCGAATATGACATCACAAATCTACGAAAAAAACCCGCCAAACCGAGAAATTTCCGGAGCTCATTAATGCTTTTGGGGCGTGGCCAATTCTCCAGAATTTCTTTCTTACTAGGGTTCGGCAAAACCCCCTCACTCGTAACCTTATAACCTAACAGGGTTATTTCTTTCTTACAAAAGTCTGTCTTCTTTATGTTTATTTTGAATCCCTCACGACCCAAAATCATTAGGGTGTCCTCGATCGCCATCAAGTGCAATCGGAATTCCTGTGACATAATCGAGATATCAAAATAGCTCTGTACGTTCAGATAATGTAGAGGGGCGAGCATTCGTGAAACTGAGGCACAGAAGAACGCTGGTGCTTGTTTGACACCAAACATAATTTTGAGCGGTGTAAAATTTCCGAACGGGGTGCAAAAAGATGACACCTCACCTGCTCACCCCCCTTGCCAGTATGCCTCGGTTAAATCAAAAAGAGTAAGGTACTTGCTCTTAGGGCACCTCTGCACCATATCCTCAATTCTAGGGGTTGGAAAGTTTTGCATCTTGCTTATTTCATTCAATTTATTGTATGCTATCACAAAACGCGTGGTGTTATTCTTCTTGGGAATGATAAACGCCGGAAAACACCATGCACTCGTGCTGGGGACGATAACCCCAAGCTCCAGCATCCGATCTACATGCTTACGTAATTGCAACTCTTTAAACTTCGAAACTGGAATAGGGCTTTAACGCGATTGGTGGGTGATCCCCAACATCAATATCCATAACTGGACTTATTAAACCAATTCTCGAACTGGACACAAATCTATATTTCATTAACACCTTGAACAACCGTTCTTTTTCGTCATCTGTCAAAACGTCACTCTCATTTACTTTATTACGAATATCTTGCTCTGTAGCACAAAACTCATCTGGTTCTACGGGTGTAGCAGTTGCCTGGGACTGATGGACTTCGCTCATACCCGGCTCCCGATTTAGCTTGTAGATTTTCGAAGGTTTATCCTGCCAAAACCAAGTATTCGACGCGAAATTTGGCTGTAAACCCGTTGACTGCTGAAAATCTACGACAAGGATTACCGGCTGGATAGGGGGGGGGGGATTGAGGCTTAATGGCGCGTCGACAACTTGGTCATTAGCGCCAACCTCAGTCACAGTGCAGTGGTCCGGGTTGCCACTGCACCACACATTACAGAGATGTTATTCAAACCCCTAATCTAAATCTTGTCATACATCTGTACCTCCTGCAAAAATTGAAAAACACCGTACAGGAGGACAGACTTATCGCCCAACTGACGCGCAATGTCATGCGGAAGATGGAACCGACGACGAACACCATCAAGATGGCGACAATCAACAAGTAAGTGCCGGACCGTAAGTGGCCGTCGACACCAAGAACATTCAGGAGGGTCAACCCCCCGCAAAAGGAAACAGTGAGTAAGCCGGGTGTGACCAATTCGCAAACGGGCCAACACAACCTCCTCACGGCGACTGCGGCGACACGCCGAGTGCCACTCCTCGACAGTGCCTTTAATGGCCCGTAACTTATTACCGTCCTGTCTGTCCCACAAGGTTTGCCAAAAAGCGTGTAACCTCAGACGCAGAGTTGGCAAGGCATCTGAGGGAACAAGGCTGAGATCCCTACCGAGAGGGCCAGAAAGGGCCCCTTTCGCAGCAGAATCAGCTTGTTCATTCCCTGCTATCCCAACATGGCCCGGGATCCAGCAGAAAAGCACGGTTTTCCGCTGGCCAGGCAAGCGGGAAAGCAAAGCTTGGACACGTTGTGTCAAGGGGTTCCGAGGATTGTAATTCGCCAAGGACTCCAGGGCACTCATGGAATCACTAAAGACAATGAAATGCGTGCCCTGAAGGTCAAGGATCCATTCCACCGCCAAACCAAGAGCCAAAAGCTCTGCAGAGAACACAGAATAGCCTGATGGAAGGCGATGGGCAACCGTTACACCCTTACACACACAAGCACACGCCACGCCAACGTCGGACTTCGACCCATCAGTAAACAGGCGCTGATAACCGGCGTACTGAGAACTCAGCCGCCGGAACTCCTGTAAGTACCTTGCTGGTAGAGTGGAACCCTTCGGGAGGGACGCCAGAGCAAAAATGAAACTGCCACCTGGAACAAGCCAAGGGGCAACTGGCATTCTCTCAAGCCTCAAGACGCAGGGCATTTCAAAGGCTATCTCCTGACAGGACTGCTGGAGCCTATCGCGGAAATCACCCTTACCCACCCTGCGTCTACCGACTTGCAAGTCTGGCCCAAAAACCATGGACCAAGCAGGACTGGATTGCACAGCACGCAAACGCACAGCATACTGAATGGCAAGCTGTCGCCGACGAATGGCCAAAGGTGGCTCCGAGGCCTCAGCATAGAGGCTGACCACTGGAGAAGTTCGAAAAGCCCCAGTCGCCACACGCAGGCCACTGTGATGCACTGTGTCCAACATCTGGAGATTGGAGTCACTAGCCGAATCATAGACCATACACGCATAATCAAGTTTGCTGCGGACAAGGGCTCGGTAGAGGCGCAACATGGCAGCGCGATCGGCACCCCATGAAGTGCCCGACAGGACCCGCAAGATGTTAAGCGCCCGCAAAGCCTTGTCTTTAAGCTGGCGTAAGTGTGGAAGCCAAGACAACCTGGAATCGAACACCAGACCCAGGAAACGTGCCTGTGGGACAACAGGAATTTGTGCCTGCCCCAAGTACAGGCAAGGATCCGGGTGCAGTGTTCGTTGGCGGCAAAAGTGGATGCACACAGTCTTGTCCGGAGAAAACCGGAAACCATTACTTACCGCCCAGGTCTGGACTTTGTTAATTGCCAGCTGTAGCTGCCGCTCGCAGGCCGAAGTCATCGACAAACAATGACTGGGGAACAGCAGCTTGCTGAGCAATGGAGTTGATCCCTATAGCAAACAAGACGACACTAAGAACACCACCTTGAGGCACACCACTCTCCAAGACAAACGGGCAGGAAAGAGTCGCCCCGACACGAACGCGAAAAGAACGGCCTGAGAGGTAAGCAGAAAGCAACAGTGGCATCTGTCCCCTCAAGCCATAGTTATAGAGATTACGGAGAATCCCATAACGCCACGTCGTATCATACGCCTTCTCCAAGTCAAAGAAAACCTGAACCAGATGATGACGCAGGCGAAAAGCCTTCCTCACATCTGATTCAAGGGCAACTAGATGATCGATAGTTGACCGAAACCGTCGAAAGCCACACTGGGACACAGATAAGAATCCCCGTGATTCCAACATCCACACCAACCGCTCACTGACCATCCGTTCCATAAGTTTACAGACACAGCTAGTAAGAGCGATTGGGCGATAACTGGAAGGAGAAGTAGGGTCTTTGCCCGGTTTTACAATCGGGATGACCACTGCTGTCTTCCATGCTGCTGGAATAGAGCCCTCTGCCCACACACGGTTGAACATCCCCAGCAAGAACTGCTGGGAGGCAAGAGGCAGATGTTTCAACAGTTGATAGTGAATATCATCAGGCCCCGGGGCGGAGTCATGCGACTTGGACAAAGCTGAAACAAATTCCTGCCAGGTAAGCGGTAAATTGTACTCCTCTAGCCCGTCGGAGCGAAAGTCAAGAAAGCGAGCCTCTTCTCTATGCTTAATCCCGAGGAAACCAGGATCATAATGGTCATCACTCGAGACCCGCGCAAATGCAGAAGCAAGACAATTGGCGATATCTGGCACAGAAGAGATCACAGTATTCGCCACCTTCAGCTGTGAAACCGGGGAAGGCACGCTCCTCCCCGAAATCTGGCGCACCTTCCGCCACACCTGCTGAGAAGGCGTGGAGCGCGTGATCGACGAAACATAAGCTGCCCACGAAGCACGTCTAGCCTCACGGATGACATACCTGGCACGGGCACGACAGCGCTTAAACACTACAAAGTTGCCAGTAGTCGGGCTGAGCGTGAATGCACGCAACGCTCGCCGGCGGGCCTGAATGGCCTGCCCGCAAGCAGGCGTCCACCACGGAACAGGAACCCGCCGCGGCTGTGTGGACGTACGCGGGATAGTAGCATGAGCAGCAGCAAGGACCACATCAGTGAAATGAGTGGAAAGTTCATCCACATCAGAAAAGTCCTCAACCGCACGCTGAAACACAGCAGTCTCAGCAAAGGCTGACCATTCAGCACGCTTAAGCGCCCACCGGGCTAGCCTGGAAGCCACAGAACCCCCTTGTGTTGTGGACAACACAATGGGGAGGTGATCGCTTCCATGCAGATCGGCAGTGACAGCCCAAGTGAAGTGAACTGGGATGGCCAGCGAGCAAAAGGCTAAGTCCACCGCTGACCAATTGCCCGTTGCCAAGTTACAGTGTGTCATGGCTCCATCG
>JAHWFP010086454.1:0-10677 GCA_023313725.1 Lithobius niger
TGGAGGAGTAAAATAGGCGTCTTTCTGTTTTTGTTTCGCTTAATCAAGTTTTAATGTTGCTTATTGGTTTTTTAATTAAATGGGTCTTGATAGGATTTAGTTTTGTCATCCTTTAGACACCAAAAGCATAGGTTCGGTTAGCATAACAAAAGATTATGATCCGTCCTGCATTATTTTGTAGATTAACAGCGAAAACAGGACAACCCAAAAGGGGACTGTAGACCAGATTATTGGTCACAGTATTATTTACAATATTTACAAGTCAAAAATCGGTAAGGTTCAGACCGGAACAACGCTGAATAACGTTTAAAGTTCTACGGTACTGTAGTCAATATGACGTCACAGGCGGATGGCCCATGACGCAACAAAAATTCAAGTTGGAAATGAGAACCGTATGTCTTTAAAAAAAGAAAATACGCTCTTAAAAAAAAAATTAGTATTAATGTTGGTCCGACCGGAAGGTAAAGTTAATGAAGCTATTGGGTTCAGCAACGAATGGTAAACTCGAACAGAGTTAATCGATGTTGTATTACAAAATTGATACGCATAACACGTCATTAAACAATGTTCCCAGACGGGAATAACGTATCGAACAGGGAATGGTCTTAACAATAATCGTTGATGGATAACGGGGAAGTACACCGTTGTTAAAGACAATAAGCGCTTTGTGTTGACCGAGGAAAGTATTGTTACAATTTCATTGTTGTGGCGGAAAAAATGAAATCGAAGAACTCGATCCGCCATGTATCCCTCGACTGAAAGGATAGAAAGCCTTAAGGATTGAAGAACGCCGTTGAATTCCTAATGACTTATTTCTAGACTAATTTTTAACAGATTGATAATTCAACTGCCCCTGGAAAGGTGAGTCCGGGGCAAGAAATTAGATTAAAATAGGGAGTGAACAAGCACTAGGGTGCTTTACAATTAGGCTTACGTTGCTAAGAGTGCTCGGGAATTATGTCTATGATAAAACGGAAAATTTTATTTTTCAGCTGTGGTTTCAAACGGGGAAAACAAAAGAAAAAGTTAACGTACCAAATGAAAATTTACCAGGCAAATGTTTTTGGGGGGGGGGGGGCTGAAACCCATTTTTGAACGGTAAAAGTGAAATCAATTTTTATTGAAACGGAGGTTTTACGTGGGAAGGGGGTTAATAAACCTGAAGCTGAAAAATCGCAATTTTCCCTGGGGAGGAGGGGGAATTTCATAGGCAAAATTAGACCCAAGTCGAAAAAAAAAAATTAAAATTAGTTTGAGTTAACCAAGTTTTCAGGATGTAACCTTTTGGGGGAAGGTACGAAGAAATACAGATGTGTTTTAACAAATTAGTTTTTTGGTTGATAACGCTGGTTGTTTGTTTAACTATTTAATAGGTCCGTTCACTCTTTAAAGTAGGGTGATCGCGAAATAGTATGAAAGTTTGCATTCTTTAACCAAGTAAAATGTTGGATAAATTATAAATGCTTACAAAGGTAATAAAAAAAAAAAAAAAAATCAACCAAGAAACTAAATGGTATCTAGAGTAAGTCGATGGTGGGGTCGACAGTTAGGTTAGGTCCAACTTGGCTGTAGCGTAGGGAACAATGAAAAACTGTACAAAATTTTATTTAGGTTACAAATGACCGGATAAATATTGCCGGCTGCACAGGTACACGAATGTTTTTCACACTTAACGTCCACACCACACTAGTAGAAGAGGAGCATAGATAATTACATTGAGGGAAAATTTGGCAAATTATAGTTAGTTCCTAGAAGAAAGAAGAGACCGGTAATAGCATGCCAATATAAATTACCGAAGACAGCCAAGTAAAAAAAGATATCGAACCAAGCCTAGTCAGTGTCCTGCCAAAGGCCTGCCGTGACGGGAACAACTAGGTATTGGTCATAAGATAATTGTAAGATTATTTAAGTTAGTATTAGTGTTCAATTTAGCTATAGGAAAATTACCCACCATAGAGGAAGGATGTGATCTTGTATCGGGGGGGACTCTCAGAGGGTTAGCTTTTAGGAAATTTA
The DNA here is from genome assembly GCA_023313725.1 of Lithobius niger. Classification (NCBI taxonomy): domain Eukaryota; kingdom Metazoa; phylum Arthropoda; class Chilopoda; order Lithobiomorpha; family Lithobiidae; genus Lithobius; species Lithobius niger. Next base: position 2,017 of record JAHWFP010086454.1, read on the forward strand.
AACACATTAACCGCATGGTAAGAAAAATAGGGTTTCTAGGTAGAAAGCTGCAGTTTCCCTGGGAAATGCGGCCTTAAGGTGTATCGTGGCCTCCATGAATATGTGAACCGCCGAATACAAAAAAAGTGGTGACCACCGTTCAGGTAGAGGCTAGCTTCCAATTGCCACGTTTCTGTACGTCAGAAAAATTTTGACAAGCAGTGCGAGGCGAAAAAAGAACATGGTTTAGGCTTCTGATCAGCTTTTCATTAAATATCTTTGTATTACACAAGCGTTCCTTCAATGGAGACGGAGGTGGGGGTCAATCGTTCAAAATTTATTTAGGTTGAAGTTTTATCAAAGCTTCTGCTTTAAGTAGAAAATAACGATTGATCGAAAAATCAGGGCGAGGTGGGGGTGGAGGATTGATCTGGTTTGGCCTCTGAGGAGTGGCAATCCGCCTAGTTTTTACCACGGGCGGAGTCAACTGACCCTGCAAGCCAATGTAGCTTAAATATTCAGGTTGCAATCCACCAGAGTTGCGGGCCGGGGGGGGGGGTTTGGTTTAGCTAGAACATAATGTAAAAGTCAGTGGGAATATTTAATGGCTTTGTAGTTCTGTTCAACTACAGACAAAGCTTGCTAGGATACTATAATAAAATTGAATTTCGGATTTTTTTATACAGTATTCAAAATCGTTAAAACTTAAATTGGATTTGTACAAATTATCTTGTAGGAGTATTTCTCATATCACACTCCAGATGTGTGGTAAGTCTCAATAACAGTTGGTCGTTTCTTTTAAATCTGTAGGTCTTTCATAATTTCATAACTTATAGGGCTTATTCTAGAGATAGAAGTAATCTCCAAACCTTGATTTTGCACTTTGCCAAATATGTTAGCCAACATTATCAAAATTAACAACGTTTGTTATAAAACCTCGACATTTTAGTCAAAAGTGAACAATTGCTTTCGCATTTACTTTTTGCTTTCCCTTTTTTGAAAACAGTGAATTGCTGACCAAACAGCTTGATTAACTTTTTCTTCGCTCTTCACGACAGAAAGAACCTATTTTGTGGGCCTAAATTAAATCAAGGCTGTTGTGGGCTCTTTTCAAAACTTCGCGTCAAAAATAAACAGCTAGGGTTATAGGGAAAAGAGAAATTTGGTAACTTTAATAATAATGGGCTTTTTATGGAATCACAGCCAAATGTGTGATTATTTTCATAAGGGAATTGGAGGATTTACCAGCGGGGTTTCATGGCGCCACCGTTCGTACGAACTTAGTTAATAGGGGCCGTAGCACCGGGTCCGTCCGTTGCATGCTGGTTATTGTCCCGGACGGACAATCGGGTTAGTTCAGAAACTGTACAGTTGCCTCTACCCGGCGCGGATACTCGGTACCGGAAACCACAGCCAGTAAACGGCCGGATCCCTTGGCATGCAGGATGATTACAGCTTGTACAGGCCCTGCAAAAAAAAGTTCGTGGGAGGTGGTGGTCCCGAACTCCTGGCGAACACCATCTCTGCCCGGAAATTATACAACACAAAATGGGAACTAATAAGAATCCAAGATCAAAACTTAGTCATTTTAGTAGTGGGGCTAAACCAAATGAGGAATTACTGTAGCCTAAACGACCCGGGATGTAGCTTGTCGTCCTATGAGCTTTAAAGATGGGCTCCCAAGTGATGAACCTAACATGGTTAGTTTAGGAGCTCCTGTCTCTTCAGTAATTTCGGGGGGGGGGGGGGGGGAGAAGGGTAAAAATCGTCCTTCAATCTGTAACCAAATAGAAATTCTTGTGTAAAACAAGTTAAACCAAAATCCCGTGTTAAGGGTACCAGAAATAGTTTGGCGCGAGTTGACACTTAAGACCCAATCGTCTTTCCAGTTCCTCAAAACACGAAAATTTAGTCTCTTTTGGTGCTAATGAAAAATTGAACTTTTTTAGTATCACTGGGGCCAAAGCAGGTATGCGTGAGTTAACACTTCAAGTCCAGTCGCGGCTTTGAACTCAGCGTTACCGACAAGTTCACTTTAGCAAAAATAACTTGTTATCTTTCGCGATTTAACGCAGTCAAAGATTAAACTTAGTATACCTTTGCAAAAGGAGAGGAATTTTAATATTTAACGACTTACTGAAAAGTAGGAGGGGAAGGTTGTGTCAACCAAGCTTTGGGTGGTTTGGGGCCTTAAGATTACAGCCTTTTAACAACCGGTTGTTTCCGGGGCTGTATGGGAATGAACTTTAAACACATTTTAGTGTAGAAATTTTTGAAAAATAACCATGCAATGAACTTGAACAAAACATAATAAAAAATTAATTAGTTTTTTTAAGTAGCACACAACTCCTGATTTAAGACTTATTCAGCCAAATTTAACAAAAGGATTAAAAGTAGCAATATCAAGGATTCGTAGAATAAAATTCGTCCCTTTTGACACAAAAGTAAGACAGAACGATTTTCTTTAGGTTTTGATGTGAAACCTAGGAGAATTCACCGGGTACCTCGTCAATTACTGGTCTTAGGTTGTTGATATGCTGAAAACCTTTCTGCAAAAGACCAGTTGACTCTTCACGCACCTTGTATACAAGTGGAGAGATTTTTTCTGCCACGATATAAGGACCTAGGAATCGCGGAGCTAATTTGGCTGAAAAATACGCAGATTTGTTGGACAAGTAATGCGCACGCACCCAGCATTTTTGTCCAACGGCTAGCTCCAACGGTTTCGGGATTCTCTCATTCAATTTTGCATTAATATACGTTCGATCAGACTTACGTATCCGACGTATTTTATTAATGGCTCTTCTCAAGTTTGAAGTCAAATCCACTGCCCAGATCTCTACAGGTCTGTCTATAGCGTCCGGGATGGGGGGCTCGATTCCAATGTCTATCTCCCTGCCCAAATTAAGGAACGCGGGGCTGTAACCCGTCCTAGGATCAACGGACGAGTTCAGGGACATGACGAATAATGGAATTTTCTCATCCCAATCCCTTTCATGCTGTAGACAGAACTTGGCGATCATTTTACCAAGTTTTTTGCACTGTAGTTCGGCCGGTGCATTTGCCCTCGGGTTATAATAGCAGGTTGTGCTATGTTTGATGCCAAATCGCTTGTAGATCTGCGTGGTAATTTTACTTATGAAAGAACTGCCCGAGTCACTGACCAGTCTACGGGGCAGCCCAAAGATGGGAAAGACATTCTTGATAAGCAGGGTCACAAGCGTCTGGGCATCAAATTTTCTAGTAGGGAATGCCATTAAGAACCCAGAAAATAAATCTGTTACGACCAGTATGTTACGATTTTTCGCTGGACTTTTAGTCACAGGTAGTCCTTGTTTCCAGTCCAGATGCAAAGTATGGAAAGGATGCATCAACGGGATGGCTCTCAGTCTACCAACGTTATGTTTGTCGTGGCCTTTATGCTGTTGGCACAGACGACATGTCTTTACAAAACGATGGGTTAACTTGCTCATCCTAGGAGCATAAAATAATTTTTGGACACGGGCTAAGGTTTTTCTAGCACCGTGATGCCCTCCTGGAATCGTGGAGTGATTCAACACTAGGACCTCGCGAATTAATGATCTTGGTAGAAATATTTTGAAATTCGAACTCTCGACTGGGTCATGAGCGAGGTCGATGTAAACAATACCTGTTTTATCGTCGTAGATACAATTTTCTGAGTACTTGTCTACGAAACGTTGTATAGCAGGCGTAACGGCTTTCCAATCAGTTTTCTGGAGAGCAAGGGCAAGTGTTGAAAGGAACTCATCATTTCGAGTAGCCTCCGCAATCTTGGGAATGGTCAACTGTTCAACTTCGATATTGCAATTAAAGCAGTCGTTGTTGAACAGATATACCGACTCCTTTCGATTGGGGATTTTAACCTCTACTAAAGGTGGGTTCATCTTAACCTCTTCAGGAATTTGGCTTTCATACATACGAGATAATGCATCAGCTGCAGCGTTACTTGGGCCAGTAGTGAAAACTAACTTTGCCTCAAGTGATGAAAGAAAAACAAGCCACCGAGCTATCCGCCCACGCTGCTGTCCTTTTACAGACATAAGCAGTAAGGGTGCATGATCTGTATAGCATGTAATGCTGCCGCCTTCCACGAGGTGGCGCCATTTTTTTAATCCAAAAATAACGCCCAACATCTCACGATCGCTTGTATGGTAATGGCGTTCTGCCTGCGACAACTTCCGAGATGCCATATCGATGGTTACAAAATGATCAGAGCCTGGTAATTTCTGGCATAAAATCGAACCTATCCCACTGGCTGACGCATCACTAAAAAGTGACCAAGGCAACGTTGGGTCGGGGTGAGCGAGAATTGGGGCCTTCAGCATGGCACTTTTAATGTCATTAAAGGCTTCCTCTTCACGTTGTCCCCACCAAAAGTCCTTTTTGGACCCTGCTAAGATGTCCGTTAAGCAGCTGGCCCGTTCCGCGTACATATAAATGAAACGACGGAACCACGACCCTAAGCCTAAGAACTGTCGCACTTCCTTGACCGATTTTGGCGTGGGATATGCTTGTAAAGTAAGAACTTTACTGGGGTTCGGTTTAATACCATCATCTGTTACCAGATATCCCAAGACTAACAGTTCCTTAACGCAAAACTCAGTTTTTTTAAAGTTTCCGTTAAGACCTTCATACTCCATCATCTTGAAAGAGCCCTCTACACCCTCAAGATGGTCTTCCCATGGCACGTTTGTGACGCCCAAATCGTCCACGTAATCTAATAAGCCTAGGTGGCGATAGGGGTCGACGCAAGCTGACATGGCGCGGCAAAAATTGGCGCCCGAATTTTTTAACCCAAAAGCACAGCGAAGATACAAGTACTGGGCCTTGTACGTGACGATTGCTGCGATTTTACTGGCCTCTGGGCTCATGGGCACATGCCAATAAGCATCACGCATATCAATATTGCTTTTAAATTTGCATTTGTGGTACCTGGCAATGATGTCATCAATTTTTGGCAAAGGAAATGGAATTTTTGCCACGTTTTTATTGAGAGGTACATAGTCACAAACAAGACGGTCTGTGCCGTCCTTCTTAGGCACAAGGAAAACGGGGGAGGCATGCTCACTGAAGGCCGGAACTATAATCCCTAGGGATAGCATTTTATTTATATGCGCATCGATCTTCTGTTTTTGTAGCCAACTGGTTGGGTATGGACGGCTGCAGATTGGAGGAGCTCCTTGAGTGTCGATTGTCATAGGCGGGCAGTGTCGAAACAAGCCTACTTTGGTGGAAAAGACATGCCTGTACGCGACAACCAAGCAGAAAAGCTGTTCTTTCTGCTCGGGAGTCAACGTGTTGACTTTATCAACTTTTTCACGAATCTCCTCCAAACTAGGGTGCAATTCTTCATCACAACTTACTGCACCAACACTAGTTGGTAAATCGCGAAGTGGGTTTCGTCTAAGAGCATAAGAAAAACCTTTGTAAGGAGCCCAGAACCAATAATTTGAATTAAAATTAGCCATTAAGCCATATTTACTTTGAAAATCAGCTCCTAAAATCATTGGCTGCAAGCAATTAGGTAACAAAATAAATGGATACCTAAACGTTTTGGTTTTAAGTCTGAAGAGAACCATGACAAACCCTGGACAAATTGACCAGCGTCCATCAGCGCAACGAATTTTGTAATTTCTTTTGACATATTTACAGCCCAATTTTAAAAGGTCTTCCTTCAAACCCTCATGAACGAAACTCAATTGAGAGCCATGGTCCAAAAGTGCGTCGGCTACTTCACCACCTATGTAAACCGTGACGTAACCACAAGGTGCTGCACACGGTTCAGGCGGTCCTTCTATTATGTTTGGCAATTTTGAATAGTCTAAATTAGGTGGTTTTTCATAGTCGTAATCCCAAGACAGTTGGTTGGGGTCTTTGGGAAGAGATAAGGAGCCGCACCAATAATCGCGAGTCGATGACGTGCGGATCCCAAGCTTAGCACGCCGACTCAAGCATTTGGGTACTCTGGGGCGGTTGGATCCAACCCAGAAACCGCTTGAGCGTTCTGGCTACGTTTCTGACGTTGACCGACAAATTTCGGTTTCAACTCGGGGAATAACAACCAACACCTTTCCCGATGGTGGCCAGATTTTAAACAATTTGAACAGATCAATTGAGAACTGTTGCGAGCACCCTGGGAGCTTGCACCTGATGCAATTTGGGTTGGTGTTATAGTCTTAGCAATAGTAGGTTGTAACGAACCAGAATTCAAAGCCTGATTATGACGGCTACCAGATGGAAACTTATTCTCAGAGTAAGCTTTTAAAAAATCTGGCACGGACATATTCGCGTTTCGAATAACTTCACTTATTTGCTTGGCATTGTAGCAATCCGCAGCGTCATGTGACCCATTTGGATGAAATGGGCAGCTCTTTTTCGGCCGGTTTGTTAAAGACATGGCTGAACCAGGTCGGGACGCCGACCCTTGTACAGCCTTAGGTGCTGTGCCCACTCCGTCAGATGGAGCAGCCTCAACGCCATCTTTGTAAATCTCCATATTAGAGCAGTGGTTAAAGAAACTGTCCAAGGAAGTAAACTCCATATGAACAACATAAGGACGCATCTCTTTATTGAGATTTTGCTTAAAAATCTCTATTTTTTCTTCTAAGGAATAACTGTTGTCAATGTCCTTACTAATTTTGGTTGCTCTTTCAAAGTACGACAAAAATGGCTCATTTGGAAACTGCTTGGTCCGACGTAATTCCTCCATCAATCGCCTGCTTTTGCTGTGAGGGTGGTAATTTAAACGAAACTTGCTCACAAAATCAGTGTAAGAGGAGAAAGTTTGAGATTCAAACCAAATCTGAAGCGTCTCTTCTAAGAGTTAGTGGGACCCAGGTCTTTAAAAACTCAAGATCCGATTGGGACTGAATTTTTCTGACTCGCTCTAGATCAGCTAAGTAGTCAACAGCAGAGAGCTTTGAATTAAAGCCAGAATATTCAGGTAGCTCTAAAGATTTGACCTTAACAGTTGGCATTACTAAATTTACACTAGCCCTTTGCAAAGTTGGAGGAATTGGGGCATCAATATTCTCTTGTCTCTGGTTAAAGTTAGGATTAACATTGACAGGAAATAAAATTTGCTGACCCTGCTTTGCGAACTGGTTGAAGCTAGGAGGAAATTGATAACTAGGTAACCTAGCTCTAGCAGCATCAGTCAGTTGTAACTGTTTTATCGTTTCTTGCATGTAGCGCATTTCTTCCGCCATCCTAGCAATCTGCTCGGATTTTGCCGAACTAGCAGTTGAATGACTCGACCTGACGGAGTGGGGACTACCCAATAAATCGTCAAGCGGATTACTTAAAATAGCATTGGATTGCTTAACAGCTTCAGACCTAGGTAAATGAACATTTTCAAACTCAACCGCTGAAAAAGACATTAGGTTAGCTTGAGACTGTTCCAATTGATCCCTTCCTGAATCTTGACCAGCTTTAACGTACGAGCCAATTTCCCTACAGCCCTCCTTATTATGGATCAAGTGAGGACCAGATTCAGAGGAAGGATCAACTGGAAACAATGACTGCTTACTAGAAAAAGCACTCCTATTTATACTCACACCAGTTGTTTTTGGTTTGGTTTCAGGGGAGTTCTTCTTCTTCGCAAACATCACCTCAGGGCTGGTTGTAGAATGTTCAGACTCCATTCGCTTGGGTGTATTAGTGAAACTTCCAGGATAGCACAGATTATCTTGAATGAATGAGGCTGGGGCCGAAAGATAGAGAGGAGGAGTCCAAGGAAGTCGAGACTCTTCATTTACAGGATTGGAATATCGAACCGTCTTAGCTTGTCTAGGTCGTGCAGCTCTAGTTGTCACGAATCTTTCGAAATTTTCCTTCACCTGCTCCTGTTGTAAAGTTGGTAAATCACACTGCTGGGCCACAGATGACAAACGTTGCTGTGTGGAGGTCAGAAAATCTGGTGTTTCAAACAATTCTGTATGGAAACTTAGGTTACCCTGAGCTTGGCCAGTCCGGAAAGACTCAAAATGGGCTGACTGAACTTCAGATCTTCCAGCTGTCGTTACCCTGGTAGATTTCCTAACTTCCGAGGCATAAAACTCCGGGGTGGTGTGCGTAGAGTCAAACGAAACTGGTGGATCCGAGGAGGTATGGAGGTACAGTCTTGGAGTTGAAAAGAATTTTGAAATGGCCTCTGGCGATCCTGAATCCTCGTCGGTAGAAGTATCCGCAGGACGGACATAAGTTGGTTGTAAATCGCTCTGCACAGTCGTCTGGTGAAGATCTGGTAACCCTCTTTGGCGATTAAACTCTCGATCTCTTGCTAATCGGCGCTGGTGAGTCATACGAAGTTTGTATGGCGCATAATGATTCATGATGATAACTGGGTTTTCCTTAACGAAGTTTGCTACAAGGACCTGATCTGTAATAAGCTTCTGAATGACGAAATAAAATCGATTTTCATTATATTTGACTTTTGGCTACTTTTGACGAAATTCTTCCAACCATAATTAATTTAGCATTTTTTTTTCTTACGTTTTGCCGAATGCACCAGAAATGCTCCCCTGAATGCATCGGTGGTTCAGTGGTAGAATGCTCGCCTGCCACGCGGGCGGCCCGGGTTCAATTCCCGGCCGATGCACCAGAAATGCTCCCCTGTATCAACAGATGGTGATGCTTAGCTGGTTGATCCAGTGGATTAAC
>JAHWFP010086458.1:0-11821 GCA_023313725.1 Lithobius niger
CGGGAGGGAGCAGGAGTGTGTGGATTGGAGATTAAAGTAATTGTGGGGGAAAGGGCATATGTGATATATTTTGATAAATTTAAAACCAAAGACCAAACACCTGAGGTCCCGGAGGGACGCGGAGAGATATTCAGAACCCACACTATGGGAGTGCAGGAAGGGCAATGGGGTGCGTGGGGGGGGGGGGCCGGCCCGGGCCGGGGGGGGGGGGGAGGGGGAGTGCGCAGCATGCGCACGGGCACAACTAGTTTGTATTTATTACGTATCCCAGGACATGCCAAGAATGTCCTGGATGTATTTCCACAATGAAAATTACGCATCCCAGGAAATTAAAAAAGTGTCCTCTTAGACATTCCAGCACATGGTAAGACGTTTCACAATGTAGCTTCTTCTGGTTGCTTGTAAATATCTCTTGTCATAGTATTGCAAGATGTTTTAGGTTTCTGCACGAAGAATTTGTGATTAAATGACGTTACGTATTTCTGCCTAGGTGATGGCTGCCCAACTCCAAAGAAGAACAGATATACGTCCTGCCACGTACCGTTCGTTCTTTCCCCGAACCAATAGTACAATCCTGTGAGCTTCAGGAATCGTTGCCAAACTACCAATCACCAAAATGCTGTGATTGTTGATTTTTCCTGCTCTTCAACTTCTGTCCGTAGTGAAACCAACGGATGACAAAAAAGCTGTGATTATTTTCTGTTCTTCTTTACAGTTTATGTCAAGTTAAAAAATGATTCAGTCCTGTCTTGTCTCAAACATTAAATACACGACAAGATAAAAAAAAAAATGACGGGCAGTTTCGAGACCAAGAACAAGAATGATTGGCCAAAAGCTTGACAAGATCAAGAATGACGGTCAAGACACGACTTTTCTCAATTTTACACCGTACTGCAGCAGCAGTAGCACACTGAATCGAATCGAAATTTTGCTGCATACAGAACTAAAGTGTGCGGTCTATCTTGAGTTCGCCACAGAGCGAACACAGGTAATCGATTGTACGTTCTTGGCAGCAGAGTGCCTTGTTGATATCCAAGATGATTACAAAAACAATGGCGGCCGTCGATTAAAACCGTCCCCTCCAGGAAGACGTAGCCCCTCGTAAAATACTTCCAGGACTCAAGATAGCGTCATATTCGCATCTGTATTGCATTGGTACTGACGTCGTTCCATCCCTAAACGAACAACTTATAGTACTGCATTTATCAGTCCGTCGTTCATACAGTGATTAACCTGTTCTGTAGTGGATTAGTCATGTTCGTTAATGGATGCTTGTCGTCATGAATATAATACATGAACTGATACGAAGAAGTCTGTTGTGGGGGTTTATGATAACATTGGTTTTAGGCTCCCACACAAAAGATAACAACTTGTGTAAATAAGATGAATCACTGGCCAAACCTAACAGACTGGCAGGCAATTTATTTTCTATCAGTTGTTGGCAGTCATCGAACTTTCGTGGAGGTATTCACTGCGCTTTTTAGCTAGTTGTCCATTCCCACACAAATTCTGTATACTGGGGAAACGCTGCACATAACTGTGTAGTGTGTACGCCATCACCACAGCCCGTAAACAGAAAAGAACGTAGGCAATAAACACTCGTAAGCTAAACTCAACTACAGCTAAAAAAAATATTTTTCAATTTTGAGAGGTTGCTCCTCCTATTCTGAAGGTGCCCAGCCCAGGGTCCAAAACGCAATTAACGTGTGTCTTAATAAGCTGTCATATCAAGACTTTCAAGACACGAAAAGACAAGATCAAGAAAGTGGTCACCAAGATCGCGACAAAATCAAGTCCGCAAGTACAGGAATCGAGACAAGATCAAATAGTTACTTCTTTTCTTGTCACGACAGAAGCAGTTCTTTTGTACTTCCGTCCATAGCATCATAGTCAATTAGAAAACAAAAACGAACTCGTTTGTTAAGTAATGTGTGGGGGGGGGGGGGGGCTTAACTGATTCTTAGTCAAACAGCAAAGGAACACTAACTTTCCTGTAAGGTTATATATACCGCAGTGTACCTGTACTGTTTAGTCCACGTGACACCTTACTGTTGAACTCGCATGTTTTTTTAGAGTTTTTACTTTAGAACACGACAAGTCAGATTGGTGCAATCTACTTGGCTAAACGACATTGCTGAAAAATAGTAAAAACTTAGCCTTAGCGTGCTTAGTATACTAAGTAATTCAGGCTTCGTACGACTCCTTGAAAACCAGGAAATGTTGTTCAAATTAAAAATGAAATACCAGTCCAGAAAAGGCCGCCAAGGTTAATGCACAAACCAGACAACTTATCGCATTGTGGTTTTCTTAAATTTCTTCACTCTGCTTACATTTATAATGCATGGATTTTTGTTTTGTGAAGCAGTCAATGCATATAGCATTGTTCTGAGAAACTTCCACATTTTAACGATGGTAGTATGCATGGGAAGAGTGGTCAGTAAAATGCTTAAAAGTAAGGAAATATTGCGCTCCCATTTATCGTATAATATAAAGAGCATTTCTTTGCAATAGAAGGCAAACGGGTCAAACGATGGGCATTCGCTACTGACACCCAGTGCTTAGAATTAAAAAGTATATGGTTTAAAATCTATCTATCTATCTATCTGCGAAGCCTATTCTGAACAAAGCCACAGAGTTTACATTAATAATATTAAGTCGGGAGACCATTCCGGGCTTTATCAAAACTCTTTTAACGATCAGTTTTAGTCGATGTTTCCTTGTGATGATCGTGCGAAAAAATTCAGTACATCGATATCAACGAAGTGGAAAGTTTAATTAGTAAGACCTGTGCAAAGGCGCCTCATCTCGCGTGATGCAAGTCCTTTTGCCAAGAGACGATCCGCCTACAGGTAAGTTTGCTGAGGCCTTTAAGTGATTTTGTAAAGGCGCTGACAACCCTCTGCAATACAGTCAATATCTTTAGCGAGGTGAGGGGGCCACATTGGGCTCGCACCCCAGCAATGGTCGAATACACACCATAAATGTCGAAATGTTTTTTTTTTTTAATTTACATCCCCAGAAGTAAAACGACGTTTGATCATTGTCGAACGCTTATTTGCTGAAGTTACAATTTGCTGAGCATTATCAGAAAATTTAAGGTCTTATCTGGGGAAAGTCAAAGTGACATCTACATGGGCCTATTCCTAAAAAATAATGTTTACGCTCGATGTAAGTTTGATGCAAGTTTAATTAAGTGTGGTGGCAGGTTTTTTTCTTTTTTAGCCTTGTTGGACAAAACGATCTGCTTTGCTTTCTGGGACGACTCAAGAGAAATCGTGCTGGCAATAGTTTACACACAACAATACTTCAACTGTACAATTCCAGCAACAAGCCACTCCGTTAAAACCAAAATCAATCTCCTGCTCAAGGTTGCAGTAATCCAGTGAATTCGCGAAGAGAACGGCCCGAAAATGCGCTCGTGCTCATGTCGATTAAGGCATGTAAAAGATCCTAGGTAGTTCCTAGCAGAATTGTTCCTCACTGGCCAGAGATAACATTAATACTATTTACTTTTTTTTCACACTCCTCAGAATGCCCCGATTATACTTTCTTGCAAGGGAATTGCAAGGGTATTGGATATAGATGGATGGAGGAACGGCTGATTATTTTCTCCACACGCTGGGGCTAATGGGGTAATATGTTCACACGCTACTGGGTGGCGCCATGCGTAAATAGGTGTACATGCCTTTTTTTTTCCAATACTCTAGTAGTTTATTGAGCCTAAAGATCATTACATCCATTCGCTCAAATCTACGCTAATCTAACCTAACTTATACCTAACCTCTAGACTGCTTAACAAAGGCTAAGAAAGCACTCGCCATCATGTATATATAATACAGTATGTCTCAGAAGTCCTGAACCAGGTATGCTGGTATAGGCCTAGACAGTGTAGGCCTATACAATGTGCGCCTATACCATATTAGGCCTAAGGTGTACAAATCAGCCAACTATGATCAAAATATGCACCTATAGCAAATGTCTTCCACAATAGGCGTTCACTCACAGAACACCAGTGACACCCAGGATCGAACCCAGGACTTTCGTCTGGGTGCAGTATAGGCCTACACCATATAAGCCTATCTGGTTCAGGACTTCTGAGACGTGCTGATACTATACTGTATACATATCCTCTACATCCTCTATCTATATTTACATCCTATATCCGTAAATCCGCTATATGTGGTCGGATCACCAATTGTAGCCCGGTATGTTCCCAATCATGATTAGTAGTAGCCAGTCTCTAGTTGTAGCCAACATGGCTTGATTTTTATCCAGTAGCCCGGGCTACAAATTGAGGATTTACAGTATGTATTACATATCTACGGAGGGAGCTTTATTAGATCCATGTCAGTACCTATGTGCCTGTGCCTGATGCGCACAGACTCTTCGTTCATATCAGATCAAAAGTATACATGTAAGGTTGTAATAAGGATTGATATTGGTATAGCTTGTTACTGGAATTGTACAGTTGAAATACTGTTATGAGCAAGTTTTTCCCAGCACGTTTTCTCTTGAGTCGGCCCCAAAAATCAAAGCAGATCATTCTGTCCAACACGACTAAAAAATCACCTGCCGTGTATAAGAAAACGTGCTGGGAAAAACTTGCTCATAACAGTATTTCAACTGTACAATTCCAGTAACAAGCCACTCCGTAAAAGCCAAAATCAATCTTTATTATATCCGAACTAGTTGTGCCCGTGCGCATGCTGCGCACCCCCCCCCCTACCCACCACCCACACATCCCTGCTCCCCCTTCCCCTACCACACCCCGTTCCTGCACAGTGGGTACTGAATATCTCTCCGCTTCCCTCTGGCACCTCAGGTGTTTGGTCTTTGGTTTTAAAATTATCAAACCGAAGACCGAACATGTGAATGGCTCCCACATATGGCCTCCCCCCCCCCCCGACACAATTACTTTAACCCCCAATTCCCACACTCCTGCTGGCGCCCGGATTTGCATATGTGTCCCCCCATACACGCTTGCCCGCCTCCCCCTCCCCGAAAACGTCGCCCGTGACATTTTCCCTTTGGTGCAGCCCCGGAAAAGTCGCTGGCGTGTGTTTGACTGAAGGCTAAAAAAAACCCTATCACTGAGAAATCCAGCATTCAGTGAGCAAGTAATCCCATGTTTAAGTTAATCCTTTGAAACAATTCACTTCGGTAGCATGCTTGGCCGCCACACACACTTGCCCTGGCACCCTTTTCCGTACCCCCCGAAAACGCCGCCCCGTGACATTTCCCCTTTGGTTCAGCCCCGGAAAAGTCGCATGCGTATGTTTGACTGAAGGCTAAAAAAAGCCCTGAGAAATCCAGCATTCAGTAAGCAAGTAGCCCTATGTTAATCCTTTGAAACAATTCACCTCGGTACCGTGCATGGCGACATTGTTGCAAGCAACGATTGTTGCCGATCACTTAAAAACAATTCAACTCCTTTCTGGAAGTGAACATTTAAGAAATAAATGCGCCTTTCCATCGTATCAAGCTGCCAATTTCAAGCCTCGAAATTAAGAACCAATCGTCGTTTGGTTTAAAGTTGTCTGGTTTAGTAGACACGGGTTGTTTTTTTTTTAAGCTCAAACGCCGACAATGGCACAGTCCACGCGACTAACACTTTGTTGGCGGCTTTGGCACCACAACAATACCAAAAAACGAACCCCAAAACGGTGCGGCTGGTCTGGTAAGTGGCGCTATCTCTTCAAAGACTTTGGAAAAAGTAGTCCAAGGCCGTCAATAGACGGCGACATGGCAGGTTTGGTAAATGGCGCCATCTGTTGGAAGACGTTGGAAAAGTGTCCCAACCCGAATTTGAAGGCGAATCCCGTTAACAGATGGCACTACAGGTTGGGGTACTTGATTGTACGACGGAATGGCGTGGCCGGTGATTTGGCCGCCTGCTGCCTATTATATGCTGTATATGTAGATGTGTGTGTACTTGATCTAATAATGTCCTAAGAATGTGTGCCTATCAGGTACGTATGGCAAGGATGTTTAGGGTCGGGAAACACAGGGTCCGGAGATACGGTCAAACGCATGAACGGATTCGAATGAACTTCGTTAGAAGTTTTCTCTGAAATAAGTATGAACGGCAAAAGAGCTTGGTTTTATACCTGTTACTATAAATCCAATACTGTGGGCCAAAACGGCGCCCAAAAAATGGTTTTTGGCTCATATATATCTTCTAAATCAATAATCAGACTGAACACAAACAGGTCTGTGATACGCAAAATAGCATATTCATCAAAAAAGCTTCCATTCAACTTTTCAGGAAATTCAAGATGGGGGGGCCAAAATGCAGTTTATGGTAATTGTGGCCAAACGCATGAAGTGATTCGAAAAAAATTTGGTAGGAATATTCTTATGACTAAGGCTAAATGACGGGTGCATTTGATTTTATACCGGTTGTTAAAAATTCAAAATGGCTGACCAAATGACGCCCAAAAGACTGTTTTTTACTTATATCTTCTAAATTGTTCATCAGATTAACGAAAACTGATTAGGAGTATTCAAAATAAGGTATTCATCAAGACAGGTTGCATTTTTCATGTTAAAATTCAAGATGGCGGTCTGAAATGGCATCCAAAAATCGATTTATGGTATAGTTGTAGCCAAACACATGAAGCGATCTGAATGAAATTTGATAAGAATGGTCTCTCATATTCATGATTTTATACCAGTTAGTAGAAATCTAAAATAGTGGCCCAAAGTGGCGCCCCAAAAAGATTTTAGCTTTTATCTTTTAAATCGTTCATCAGATTGATCACAAATTGGTTACGAATATTCGGAGCAACATATTAATCAAGAAAACAGGCTCTATTCGAGTTTTGCAAAAATTCGAAATGGTGGCCAACTAATGGTTTACGTCAGTGACGCAGTTCGAACGGAATTTGGTAAAAACATTCCTTGAAATGCTGTTATCATTTATGCTGAATGATAGCAATTCAAAATGGTGGCCCAAACTGGCATTGGCAAAAAGCAGTTTGAACCAGCTACGGCCAAGGGAATTAAATGTTCTTCTTGAGCGTTTGAAGCAAGCGAGGTCTACTGTAGGATGTGGAACTACTGGTATTCTTGTCTTCTTGTTTGAATAAACCCACAGCCGTGTTCACACGTGAGTGACTGAACTGACTGGGTCAATTGAACTTTTTCCTGCCACACAGGGTAGGTGGCTCTGTAAGGACATCTGCACAATATTGGTAATAATAATATAATAATAATAAAATTTCTCCACATTTAAATGGAAGGACACGGAAGGGCGGTGAACCTCTGACACCGAGCCTGTGGATGAAGCGAGGGAATAGCAATGGTGAAGGTAAAAATGGAAAATGTAGGAACGGGCTAACAACCAAATTTCTAAAGTTGAGCGAGTGGGCGTCGCAGAAAGGGTTGTAGGTTTTCTTTTTCCAGCATTCGACGAAAATCCCGCACTGTCATGCAGTTGGTCTACAGTGTCTGCCCCAAGGGAATTCCAGATACGGATAACACGTACAGAGAAAAAATTCTGACGACAATTTGTGCGGGAGAACTGGGCTGCCAGTTTCCAACGATGGCCTCGGGTTTTATCAATGAGTGGTGCAACGTCAAAAAAAGGTAGGTTTACGGCAATCAGACCCCTCAGGATTTTAAAGGTCAAAATTAGGTCAAAACGAATTCTTCTCAACTCTAAGAGATCCAGTCCTGTCCTGGCAAGGCGAGTACGGTAATCTAAATCGCGTAGGCCATGCAAGCGTTTTGTGAACTTACGTTGCACAGATTCTATTTTATCAATGTCACCCAAAAAGTGAGGGGACCATACTGGAGTTGCATACTCAAGAAGTGGTCGCACAAACACCTTGAAGGCCCAAATCTTAATAAGGTTATTACCAGAAGTGAAGCATTTATTGACAATTGCCATGCGTCTAAACGCCATGGAACACACATTTTGACAATGAAGTGATGACTTAAGGTCGAAGGTAAACCAAACCCCGAGGTCCTTTACCTCACGGACTGCAGGAAGAGCGGACTGTTCAAGAAAATAAGATGGGCAATTATTCTGTGAGCCAATATGAAAGGCAAAGCATTTAGGAATTGAAAGTGGCAATTGCCAGGTTTGTGCCCAATTGGCCACTCCCCGAATTTCGACATCGAGCTGTGGGGAGATCACGGAAGAAATGTTTTCGGCTCCAGTCTTAATGTCATCGGCAAATTTAAATCCATAGGTTTGGTCATTTGTGAATTTAAGATCGTTGAGGTAAATTACAAAAAGCAGCGGGCCAAGCACCGATCCCTGGGGGACACCGCAGAGTACAGGAACGCTGGAAGAAAGGGTGTTCTCAATTTTAACCTGCTGGGATCTGCTGTAAAGAAAAGCAGTAATCCAAAGCAATAGCCCCCCCCCCCCCGAAGCCGCAGTTGGCAACCTTAAACAGAAGTTTGCGGTGTATGACCGATTCAAAAGCCTTCTTGAAGTCAAAATAAATTGTGTCTGAAGCAATTCCAACATCAGATGCAAAAGTCCAGCGGTCAAGGACAGAAAGCAATTGATGCGTTGCAGATCTCGAGGGAAGGAACCCAAATTGGTCCTGTTGAAAAATGGAGTATTTTCCAAGATGGGCCAACATAATATCACGAATAATTGACTCCATGAGTTTGCATGCAACACAAGTGAGGGCGATAGGGCGATAGTTTGTGGGGTCCGAAGCTGAACCACGTTGAAGACAGGGGTTACGAGTGCTGTACTCCAGATTTTGGGAATACGCCCCTGCTGGAAAGATCTGTTAAAAATCTGGGAGAGTGGGTAGCATATTTCATGGGCAATTTGTTTGTAGAGGAAAGCAGAGAGACCATCAGGTCCACTTGATTTGCTTGGCTTAAGATTTTTAATACAAGACAAAACCCGTGATTCGGGGAACATGACGATAGAGCATATTTCTGTAGCTGGAACAGTTGGAGCCAGGGGCAGAGTGTCCACACCATCATCGGTAATAGCATTCGCGGCAAATATGTTGCTTAGTGCCTCAGCTTTATCAAAGTTCTCTGTCAAATACTGATTTCCAGTTTTAAGTGGAGGAATTGAGCGCGTGGTAGATGTCTTAGAACGATAAAGCCTAAAAAGAGCTGCCTGATTTCCTTCTCGAATAGCTGCCTCCTCGCGAGAACTGTGCCAAGTTTCAACTTTACTGGAGTAGAGTTTACGAAGGCTATCATACGCTACCCTATTTTCCGGGGAGGGACACGATTTAAGACGTCTCCAGAGCCTGAGCTTTCGTGTGCGAAGCTTCAAAATATGTTTAAGAGAATTAAACCGTTTGTTAACCCTAGATTTTGTACTATCAAGACAAAGCTTGATATGACTTGAAAGAATATTCTGGAAACAGGTCCAGGCATGGTTTATATCAGTATGTGGTTTAAAAATTAAATCGTCCCATTCTACAGAAGAAAGTGAAAGTTTCAATTTATCAATGTCCAACCTGCCAGGAGCTTTGACACTCAAAGGATTGGTCGATATGCTATTCGCTGAGCAAGACAGGTTCAAAGAGAAAACCACAGTACAGTGATCACTATTATCAAAATGATCGCCGACCTGTAGACCGAAAATGAGCCTGTCATCATCACAGAACACCAAGTCAAGGATGTTCTCGCCCCTAGTGGGCTTATCAACTAGCTGACTCAGCCCTAGAGGGGCAACAAGATCCAGAAACAATTTATGATGACGATTGCTCGCACTGTTGTGGGCCCAGTCCACAGTACTAAGATTGAAGTCGCCGAGTAGTATGCATGAATTTAAGGGGTTTTGGGATCGGGCAATAAAATCACACATTGAGGAGATTTCACCATCGTCATAGCTGTTAGGTAAGTAACCCAAAATAAACGAGATATTTAGGCTGGGTATGGAGATTAACAGCCCCTCCGTGTCAACTGCAAGATCCAAAATGGAGAAAGGGATGTATGTGCGATGCAAAATTAAAAGACCACCACCCCTGCTACCACGGTCACGACGAATCACAGAATATTTTTGGGGGTCAGCTAGCATACCGTCTGTGATAGCAGGGTGCAGCCATGATTCAACAACAAATATGTCGTCATAAGTATCCTGGTTGACAAGCTCTCTAAAACAACCAAGGTTTCGTACAACACTGCGAGCATTTAAAAGAATACAGGAAAGTTCATTGAAAGTTTTAGTCTTTAGCAATGCTGCGGCTTGGTCAATTATGGGGTTATTTCCCATTACATGCTGGGGTTTTCCTGGGGCGTGTGGATTTTGGCAAGTTCAAGTTGAAGGGTTAACTTCCCTTTAGATGTAAGGTGGACCCTGTCACGGGCGACCAAGGTAGGGTCCTCACAGATTTCCTTGTCAAGGGATACAAAGGAGTAATTTTGATTCACGCACAGTTGTCGGATCAGTGTATTTGCATGGATAACTTTCTTATCACCTCGGATTCGGCAAGACTTACTGCATTGGGGTGAAAGAGAAAGTGTCGTGCGCTTTTCTTGTGTGCCCCCTGTTGGGAGCCTTGCAGTGACTGTTTATTGTATGTTGCGTGGTACGTCATTGCTTCTAGACTTCTTGGTTACTTGCCGCCAAACTGGGTAGGGGAATTGGCATTGTTGCGTGGTGTAGTGGTCTGTTGCCAACAGTCAGAAAGTATGGCTAATTACCCAGATAAGATGCGATTAGGTGCTTAATGTTTTGTTTTAGTGGGCCAGAGACCAACTTCGTCACTGCATGTAGGCTAGTTTCTCTGGTTCTCGTTATGAAAATAATCTTTGTAGTCTGTGCTGAAATGTACCGGTTTTACTATCAGTTAACAAAGGAAATGAACTTCCACTCGATACTTAATACGAACACACAAAGTCTTTATTCGTAGAACTAAATGCACCCCAAAAAGTAATGAAAGTACGCTGTACTTTACCAGTATGAAATAGATATTCCCAAAATACATTATGAATATGAAAATAGTTATAAAATGAAATCAAGTAGTTACAGTGCAACGGAAATATACAATGAACTGCTAGCACAATAATTGAAAAATCGTACACAAACGTTTGAAATAAATAAACAGAGCTGCATACCTATTTTCATTGCTTTTCGGACTTAATTTGTTAGACTGCCTTAATGGAGAAATGAGCACTCGATATTTCAAAACAAATCCTAAGTGCTCAGCCATGTGAAAAGGTTTCAAACGTCGATGGTTCAATTCCCCAATCAGATAGCCCGACATTTTTAAGTCCAAAAGATAACGGAAATAGGTTTGCGACTGTATTTATTTATCAATGACTAGAGCCCATACGGCTTTTTGTCTTGTAATCGTTCGAAAGTAAAAAGTACTACTTAATATATACAAGTATTGAGTACCAACATTAAATGGAACTATTATGACATGATTTGATGACAATGCTGTCACATGCGGTTCAGTAAAATGAGGTATGTATTTTTATTTCAGCAAGTGCACCAGCCTGTCTATAGACGTATCAAAAAAGTACGCGTAAATTTACAAAGGTTCACATCCAGCCAGTCGATGGAAGCTGGACAGCAAACCCACACTTCAGACAGTCTCCCAAAAATGTCCAAATGGGGTGTATCAACTGATGTAACTCCTGCGCAACAGAGCTTCACAAAAGGAAGTCACCTTTGCTGCTCTGAGCTGCCAACTGCAATGTAAATGTCCAAATGGGAGGTATCTGATGTAACTCCTGTGGAGCAGCGCTTCAGAACAGTAAGTAACCTTTGCTGCAGCTCTGAGTTGCCAACTGCAATTAAAATGTCCAAATAGGGCGGATCTGATGTAACTCCTGCAGAACAGTTTTAAAACAAAGTAACTTTTGCTGCTCTGAGCTGCCAACT
>JAHWFP010086471.1:0-10046 GCA_023313725.1 Lithobius niger
TTCGTATTTCTCAGTATGTCAAAATAAAAACAGAAAACCGAAATTACCCACATGACTATTGAAACTGACCGTTTCACCCACTGACCCTCTTTGAAGGGAGGGAAAGAAAGAGGTCTTTGGGAAGGGAAGGGGAATTGAAAGAGGGGGATGGTGGAGGATCGGCGTCTGGAACAACAAAAGGAAGAGGGTAGACTAGCCTGAGGCTTTATTCGTATTACTGTTTTCTGATTTCTGTTTTCTAATGTTGTGTTTTCGACACGAAACTGAAACTTGAAACGAAGAGAAAGAGAAGAGAGAAGTGGTTTTCTCATCCGTCAGTTTCGTATCTTGAACTGACTAAATCCATTTTAAAGCAGTGATGTTAGTAATTTCTGTTTTCTCTTTTTATTTTGTCGTACTGAGAAATACGAAAGTACAGAATTGAAGAGCCATTGTGGCTATTGTTGAATTTGAATGAAAAATGGCCAAAAAATAGGTAGAAAACAAGTTGGCCGTTTCACCCACTGACCCACCAAGGCTAACTTAACCAAACTCATCCATCTGGAGACAATTCGGTACCTTTAACGAACAGAAATCCCATGAGTAAACTCCCCTCTGCCTCCAGACTGGACGAGTTTGGTTGAGATTGGCTTGTGGTTTTCGAATGCAGCGTATTACATTTACGTGAATGTAAAGGTAACACTTCCTCCAACATGGCCGTCTCCTTACTGTTGATGGCCGTCTGTTTTCTGTAAGATGGCTGTCTCCTACCCCCAATAGGTGACCGGAAAAAAAAAACCTGGTAAAAAAAACCGCGGAAAAAAAGCCTGGAAAAAAAGCTGATGGAAAAAAAGCCTTGGAAAAAAAAGCTGCGGAAAAAAAAGCTGATGGAAAAAAAGGCCAATGGAAAAAAAAGCCGTGGAAAAAAAAGCCGCGGAAAAAAAGGCAGATGGACAAAAAAAAGCGCGAAAATATCTGGTCGAAAATTTACAAAAAAACTATTGGAAACCCGAAAGGAAAAGAAATCACAAGTTTCCTGCCAAATTCCTTAACTGGGGAGGCTGTGGGGGAAGGTTCACCCAGGTTTCGCCGAAACCGTTTTGCCGACTCCCGCTTCGCCGAATTTCAGTAAAGATATACTCCCGTTTCGCCGACCGCAAGAAATAAAAAGTTCATTCGCATGTAGCTAAAAATATAGACTGACTTTAAGAAATAATTATTTGGCACAATTTGTAGCTTAGGTGAACCTCATTTTGACAGGAAGCTACTAATGAAAGAAAAAATGTATTGCCATATTGCACGATATGCTACGATTTCAACATGCTCCGTTTCTTCTTTTTTTCATTTCCTGTGACGATGTTCCTGAATGAATAAAACAATAACACTTTGGATTCGTACTCCCTAAAAAAAAATTCTTCGGGATGAGACGTGCCCTGTAGTGTCCTCGTGTCGAGAGTAGTGCCGCCAGCCAACCCGACCAAAGTGAGGACGACCCTTTCCCCCACAACCTCCCCAGTTAAGGAATTTGGCAGGAAACTTGTGATTTCTTTTCCTTTCGAGTTTCCAAAGGTGACCTTGATCGAGCAACATGCAGCTAATGAATGATTAATACACACGTTAAGTGCATTTAGGTAGTTTTTTTTTGTAAATTTTCAACAAGATTTTTGCGCGCTTTTTTTTGTCCATCGGCCTTTTTTTCCGCGGCTTTTTTTTCCACGGCTTTTTTTTTCCATCGGCCTTTTTTTCCATCATCTTTTTTTCCGTGGCTTTTTTTCCGCGGCTTTTTTTCCCTAGATTTCCGCAATATGGCTACCCTCCTTCCCGCAACATGGCCGTCTTCTTCGTTTAATGGTGGTTTCTTTGTGTGTGTGTGTGTTTTTTTTCTGCCGGCCTACTCGTCTGCCGGCTTACTCTTATTTTGTGAGATGCCTCTGTGGTTTAAAGGCACATAACTCCCTCCGGTATATTTTAACAGTTTCACTCGATACATTACCGGAAATAGTTTTATATAAACTGATTTACCTTTCATTTGCTGGTCTAAGGGTACGATGCAGATGTCAGTAGTGGCGCGTGAATGTTATTAGGCTTGTTTTAAACGGCTCGGTCCGAGCGGTATATAACTCCTGCCACATCGCTGGCAAGCCACGGCCCTGTAGGAAGGATAATTAATCCTTCGCTCAAGTTTGCGACTTGGTCGTACGATGTGTCACGTTGCAGCGGCCCCGAAATGAGTACGACTAGTGTCGTAGAGCAATGCGCGCTGCGGTCGTTTGAACTATATTTTAGCGTAGGTGACGCAGAGTAAAGCGGCCAGAACAGAGGGATTTATGTGCCTTTAATCCTTTGCTTCAACCGGAAGTGTAGTTTGTTACTCAAAATATGGCGTATTGTTGCTTCTTGTCCTACCATTTATCGTTCTTCTTTGATCACTACGACAAAAAGGCCACCGCTAGTACGGGGGCCACACATGCACAGCTACGGAGCTATGGTGCCCCAACAACTACAATAGGCTATAACATATGACAGTACTGATTGTTCGCTTTTCAATCGGTGGTAGTGCCACTTTAAGCATGTAATAATCTATTATTCGATGCCGTAATCTTATCGCATCGCAATGGCGATGGCGAAGCACTACGGATGCCTAGCCCAAGCCTAAACTGCTGGCAACACGGGTGTGTTTTGTCGATTATCGCCGGACAGGTCTTAGGCACAGGGGCTTGGCACTCAATACGAACGACGGCGGCTAGTGCTTCTGGTGTTTTTTTTTTTCTTTCTGGCCGACGTCGCTCTTTTATTTTGCGCCACGCCAAGCCCCTGTGGTCTTTGGGTAAACATGCCGATAGAAAACTCATAAGAGCTAATCGTTATTGAACCAGTTATATGACGGGTTTTTGCTTATTTGTCGTTAAAACCAGTTGAACCCCAAATTATAAATCGTTGAAACTTTGGTTGAACGAATTGTTCACCTCAAAATGGCAGCTTTTAAGTTGGGACATTTGTATGCGTGTTTGTTCGGAAATGCTAGCCATCGATTGGGAGGAACTGTAAAGGGGCGCACGACTCGAACACGTTCCAAACGGTTATTTTTTTTCTTCAATTGAATCGAAAAGCTGACTATTTCAAATAATAAAATGTATTAGCTTTAATAACGTTGAGATTTTTTGTGTTAGGAATTATTTCCTTAAACAAAGTTATTTAGGAAGAGAGAAATCGCGAAAGGAAAACGGAACATGAGAGCATGGGAGTTTTCACATATTGTAGTGCGTCATTTCCGGGTGACGAATACGCACGTGATAGCGGTGTCATGGCGGCGGTGAGAGGCGAAATAGGCGGACGATAATTTTTACGTCAACTCTTTTGAAGCTGCACATAATGACACACTGTTGACGTGAAAAAACACTTCGAACACGGGTTTTCACAAAAAAAGTTTCGAGTCACTGATGACGTCAAATCAACAGGAGTCACAAACAAGAGCAAATGAAGTGGACGAAGCACCGACACTACCTATGAATGTGACCTCTTCTGGGGAACCCGGGTCAACAGCTGGACCAGCTGCTACTCACCAGCCTCCTCCACAATTGCCTGACGTAACTTTTGGCCCCAATCACTCGGCCACTGCGGCTCACTCTTCTCTGGGATCGCCGCGAAGTAATCTAGAAAGTCAGCCATTACTCAGTCGGATGGATTCGGAAATTGTCGTGGCTTATAATCAGTTCCCGGATGATCCCGGTTTCACGCAGACTATCCGCGACGCAGAATGTGCTATTGAACACGGATTTTATCCCGAACGAATTTATCAAGGCTCGAGTGGAAGTTATTTTGTTAAAGATACTTCTGGGGTAGGTAGCGTACAGGATGTTGGTGCACGGGTGATTCGCATAGGCTACATAGGCTTGATAATTTAATTATTGAAGTGTTATTATAGTTACAAAAAGTTTTACTGGGACACATGTTTAGTGGTATGTGTTATATAACGTCACTATGTGTCAATAGAATGTAAGACTCGTTTATTAAGTTGCCGTTGCAGTATTGCAACGTGGTTTGTCTAGCGTAAATAGTTTGTGTTGCGTAGGTTTGGGTAGGCAGGGCAAATATGGTGTCTGGTGTGAGTCATTGTAACAGCTGGTCTGTGACCGGTGTTTAAATACGGTTTAGCTAAAGCTTGGATTGATAACTCACAAAGACTTCGTGAATTAGTGGGCACAAGACATAAAAAGTGCACCAAATGGGTCCACTACCGTAGAAGCTCCGAGCAAGATGGCCGGCCTATCTTGATTCCGGCGCGTGAGGTTTAGAAAGGTTTAAGATTTTGATTGCGGTTTCTGGTGTTATGTGGTTAGGTTAGGTAAATTTGGAAAAAAACTGACCTTATTTTCGAGAAACAGCGACCTTAATTTACCCTTTACCCCAACGGAGATAGTACAACCAACGTATACAGATCGATGGTGGACGCGCTTGGAGCCGCTGTGGAAGTGGTTCCGTACGCGGGAATGGGTTTGCGCATGCACAACTAATATGGCCCGATTTAATGGTCAATCTGGGATGGGGGAATAATTGTGTGTCACGTGGCTCAGTGGTAAAGCGTCGGACTGTTACTCCCAGGTTCGAAACTTGATGTGGGTTGGGTTTCTTTTTTTTTACTGGTTACTTTTAAACTTTTTTTTATTTTCATGACGAATATTCAGCCTAATTTTTTACATTTCTTTTTGCTTGATTTCACTAACTGTCGTCTTTAACTAGGCAACCTTTTTACTCTTCTGTTTCATAAATGCTTGCATCATATGTTTTAGGATTACACAAATTCTCGATGTATATGATAAGCAATCCCCCTCAGATGGTGTTTCATACTGACTGTTCTCTGGTTGCATGGGGAGCTACGCAGCGAGGTTTGATAATCAGTGGGGCTAACCAGTGTTCACCATCTGCCAGCACACCACTAGTAAAGACCAAGAGATACGGGATACTGGCAGCAGCGTTTTTAAGTCTCTTGCTGCCAGTACACCACTAGTACAGGCCAATTGATAGGAAGTACTGGCAGCAGCGTTTTTAAGACTTGCTGCCAGTACAACGCTAGTACAGGCCAATTGATAGGGAGTACTGGCAGCAGCGTTTTTAAGTCTCTTGCTGCCAGTACAATGCTAGTACAGGCCAATTGATAAGGAGTACTGGCAGCAGCGTTTTTAAGTCTCTTGCTGCTAGTACAGGCCAATTGATAGGGAGTACTGGTAGCAGCGTTTTCAACTCTCTTGCTGCCAGAATAACGTTAGTGCACGTCATGTAATAGGGTGTACTGGCAGCAGCGTTTTTAAGTCTCTTGCTACCAGCACATTTTTTACTGGCCGTAGCATCTGCCTTATTTTTTTACTATACTTAACATTGTTGTGCTGTCACTAGGGGTGTGTGATACTCGAAAAATTCGAGCCGAGCCGAGTATGAAACTTGTACTAGAACTCGGCTCGCTGCTCGCGTCCATACTCGAAAAACTCGAATCCGATGAAAATGCGATAACTTCGTCAATTTTTGGCCGATTTTGACATTCCAATATACCAAATCTATCGTCTCGACGAGAGCTTTCCAGTGGTGCAGATTAAAAATCAATAACTGAAACCATTTTCAAGTTATATTCTTAAAACTGAAAAACCATGACCTACATGGTCAACTAACCCCATTTTTGTTCCGATTATCTTAACAAATTAAAGGGAAACTTGCAAACCAAATATTTCCATCAAATACTCGAACTCGGCTCGATACTCGATTCTTCTGTTGCAAACTCGGCTCGACTCGACTCGAATTAAAATTTGTCTACTCGCACATCCCTACTGGCTATTCAACACCACAGCCGAAGGAAGGCTGTGCTGATGAATATCCAGGGACCATCAAACCCTAACATTCAGTTCCTGCTGAGAGGAGAGTTTAATAAGTTGCTGCGGGAGAAGTGGTGCACTGGCCTGCAAGTTAAGGAGGCTATGGCCTTGCGCCGCATTCCAAAGCACGATAGCAGCAGACGAACGTTCACGACGAAGTAAGCGGTGATGTGGTAGCCTGATGAAGACAGTCGTTCTGAGCCCCTCCAACTCCAGAAAACCTGACTCGAAAATTTGCAAGGATATTGGAACGGTAAATATCCTTAACTTTGAAATCTAAGCGTAAAAAAACGTAAACATGAACTCGGACTTTCAAAGTAAGCGATGTGACATTTTAAAAAAAGACTTCTAATGAAAGTGAAACACAAATCGCTGAAAATTCAAGTGTAGGACCTTATTGTGTTCTTCGAGGGTGGTGATGTGTTTTTGCTGTCATTCTTTAAGATGCCTTTTAATTACCATTATGACTATCGGTTGGCGGTGTTTTCGATTCTAGTATTGGGAATGCTCAGCCCTATGAATATAGGAGGCTACAAAAACCGCTAAATTCAAACTGTGCGAACAGACATCTGTGCGAGCAGACATCTTACAATACGTAGTGTGTCTGGTGAAGACAGGCTGCTTAAAATGGACAGTGTCGAATTCACTAGAATAGGGCCACTAAGAGAATGACTGATGTTATCGATTGTTTAAGTCGTTACCTCGCTCGCCTGTTTTAGGTGCATGCAAGGTGCACTCTTGGCCATTCATTACCCATTACCAAGGATGCTTCCATGGTTTGGCAGAGCTACGTATACGATCGGATCGAGGTCGTCCGTGCATTAGCAATGAATTCAGTTGGAATGATCGTTTTGAGACGTTGTTATGGCTACGTCAATTCATAAAATAATTTTAGCAGTAAAGAAAGATAATTTGTGGTTCCTTTCATAACATAGTGAAGTGAGAAAATGTTTGTTCCACTGGAAGTACTTTTAAAAAGATTTAAAAACATGGTTCGTTACTGAATCTCTAGCGCTTAAAGCATCATTCATCCTCCCCTAATGGTTGCCACTTGCCAGGCAACAACAAGTAACGCAGGCAAGCCGTCCAAATTCAGCTGCCCAAAATCCAAACAAACAATAGAATAATGAAATTAATTAATTTATTAATTTTAAATTAAATCCCTTTAATTTTTTTAGTAAATAAAGGTAAAGTAAAATAAGACAAATGAAGAATAAGATGAGCCCTACGTGTCTAAAATAAGCATATTACCTAATATGAAAAACTGCTGGACTGCGTACGGCAACTGTTAAATTGACCGTAGCCGTCTCGTGATTTCGGCAGTATTCTATTACTTTCGATAACAAAAGCCTGGCGAGGCGAAAACAGTTTACAATAAATTTACACATGTTACCTTGAAACGTGTGTAAATCTTGGATAAACGG
Organism: Lithobius niger; assembly: GCA_023313725.1. NCBI lineage: Eukaryota > Metazoa > Arthropoda > Chilopoda > Lithobiomorpha > Lithobiidae > Lithobius > Lithobius niger. The sequence continues at coordinate 7,268 of JAHWFP010086471.1, forward strand.
GAAAAACAAATACATTGACAGTGGTTGTCAAACTCGCATATTGACCTCTCGTTTGTTTACATACGTAGAACAAAGTGGAGCTGCAAATCAACATTTGTTTTGTCCACTCCAATCATTTTGTGAGATTTCTTATATCCAGACGTTAACTCTGTAGTGTTGCACAAATCTTCTTTCAATGATTTGTTCTGTTGACAAACGTTTTCCTTGTCACCGTCCCTTACTTTAAGGGGGCACCTACCCTAAAATATTCCCAATATTTTTTTTTTTTTTAGGTTAGTCTGGTGAGATAACATGTATTCTACATGGTACAGCACTTTTCTTTAATTAACCGAGACTTCTTATGGCTAAAAACATATTTTTTTTTGGTTTATTTAGCTTTACGCGAGGTTATAAGTTTCACGTTCAAACTTGATTTTCTTGGAATGCATATTTCGCTAGCGGTCCATCACCAAAAACATAACTTTTCTTAGAATTGAGATAACGACTTGAAATTTTTTACACAAGTTCCGAGGTCTGGTGACTATAAAGTGAACCAAAATCATACTTCTACACGCTTCCAGTGTAGTTTTAAAAAAATCCCAAAATTTGAGCTCTGTAATTTTATAATATACGCAAATTGTGATTATATTATAAAATATAAAAAATTGTGGTATTAAAATTATTTTGGTTCACATTATAGCCCTTTGTATACAGATGATTTAGAGCCTAATCTTGTACATGTGCAACAATTTTTGCCGATGTTATCAAAGTAGCAGTAAAAAAGTGTAATAAAATTTGCCAAAAATGTACCGGTACAGTACTCCCACAAAAATAGACTAATTGAAAATTTAAAGTATGTCCTAGAATCGTATTTCAATGCAGTTTAAGGTTAAAAAAGAATTATGACTAGGGCGCAATTACTTTGAAAGAAAAGAATTTCCAAAGTTAGGCCTCTGTTTAGGGTAGGTGCCCCCTTAATTGCTGTATAGCGCCGATTACTACCATAAAAAATGAAAAACTAGGTTGCGCCCCCCCCCCCCCCCCCCCTCCACTAATCCTCATGCCAATTTGTCAATTCAGCTTGTAATACAGTACATTGTAATCAGCAGCTGGAAAATAACACAAATAAGAGCACAATGGATTTTTACTTTTATTTACCAAGACCGCTATCCGTTTTCCAGCAAACTCCAAGTCCAAGCATTCATTTGCCTCTGCCGACACTTTCTTAACAATAGGGAGTTGTTTATTTGTACGCATGTCTACAATAATACGTCTTATTATTGAAGTGTCGAAAAAATTGTGCTGCGAAATGGGTGATAGATGCGGCCTCTTTTTTTTCCTCGGCGTCTTTACATCACTTGCCCGGAAAAGCAATAGGCTTACGCGCCTTGCATGAGACTTGTAGCAAAACGTCACAACACTACAGTAGCAGCCACTGCACACTTTCTGGAATGTGTGATAGTTCTATACTCTGAGTACTCTCCAAATTCACTCAACCTAGATTCGAATTACTAGACTACGTTTTTAATATCTCCCGAGCTTGACTGTGTGAAGTTTTACCGCGCTTCGCTAACAAAGTCGAATCATAGATTAGAAAGTTTACTACATGTACCTTCTCACCTCTTCCCATCCTACGCTGACCTCTAGCAGAAGTTGCGGCTACTAATACCTTTGCTAATGCTTTTGCCTTCGAAGCAGCACGAAAGCAAAGCATTAGCAGAGGTATTAGTAGCCGCAACTTCCGCTAGAGGTCCGCGTAGGATGGGAATAGGTGAGACTGTACATCTAGTTAACTTTCTAATCTATGGTCGAATTCAATGCCATGTCTGGGCTCGATTGAACTCGCTGTTGGCAAGGTGCACCCTACCTACTGGCAAAAACGTGCGATATTCGACGAATGCCGAGTCATTCTTTCTATGGCCGACTTATAGATGCTGTTGAGTGTCTAGTGTTCGAAATTGTGCGTTACTGGAGTTTGTCTTCACAAAATGTTTCAACCAAGCTAACAAAGGTTCTAAGGCATCTAATAAGCCTGTACTGAACCAAACATTGCCGAACAGAGGGTGTTCAGCATTTTAAAAGAAAAATACCGAACATATTTCGACTTCTAGGTGACGGACTTCGATGTTTGAATACACCATTATGAAAGTTTTTTTGCCAGCTTTCTGATGATCCAAACCACAAGTTTCTAGCTCTAACCATTCAGAAGTTATGAGGGAAATTTGAAGACAAGAGATTTCTTTGTGCTCCAACTTTAGTTTCCATATCTGTTCACTTGCAAGTCCACTTGAATCGTTGTGAGCCAGGGTGTTTTAAATTCTATTTTACAGCTTGATTGGTTTGGTACATTTTTGTTTGGTTCGGACGTGTTCGCCCTTCGGCTCATTTAAGATTTGTTCATTTTGGTTCTGTTCTTTTAAAACAAATCTGTGTTCTTTACAGCCTTAGTAACTAGTAAACGTACTTATCGACCGTATTTAACGTCAAACTATTTAGCAGCGCGCATGACAACGCAAGGTTGACTGGTGAGGAAACGTTTTTAAAACACTTCTTTCATGATATTGGTCTCATTGATGCATCAATCTAACAACTGAAGCGTGATGTGACTTTTGGTGGACATTGTTGCTTCCTGTAAGGGCTTTTTGGCCAAAACCCTTTTGGAGTGGATACCGGGACTCCAGCTGTCAAAAATACCTCCGGGAACTTCGTTTTAACGAACTCTTATTTTTTTTCCCAAGTCTTGGCGCCCCCCTCGCCCTTGACTTGTCCGACCTCCAACTTCAAACCACTGTATCTACAG
>JAHWFP010086474.1:0-18474 GCA_023313725.1 Lithobius niger
GAATAATAAATAATAAATAATAAATAATGGAATAAATAAATGTCCTGGGTTCGAGTCCCAGATCGGGGCAGTAGTCTTTTCTTTCTTTCTCAGACTAGTGTATTGTGTTTCCTCACAAGGACAGTCTTTAATGCAGACTGCTTGCTTCATTTACCCTTTACCTTGTGATTTCTTTATTTATTTACTACTTGCATTATTTCTAGTGTGGAGGCCAAGAAGCAAAGTTGCTTTCCCTCCTTGTATGTTTGTTGTGATCTTTAGGTCACCACTGAGAAAGATTGAACAGCTACTTAGCTCGACTGGAGCCTGTAGCCAGTACCCGCCCCGGTAGCGCAGTGGTTAGAGCGCCCGGCTAGTATACGGGATGTCCTGGGTTCGAGTCCCAGTCGGGGCAGTAGTCTTTTCTTTCTTTCTCAGACTAGTGTATTGTGTTTCCTCACAAGGACAGTCTTTAATGCAGACTGCTTGCTTTATGAAAACTTACTTATCGTTTTCAAGACTTTATACAGTTTTAACCAATGTTCCTCTTATTTACTTAAACTGTTTTGATCTAAAAAAATGTTCAGTTTATCTCCTATTAGCGCGGTATTAGTGCGGTACCGCATTTGCGGTTTGGTGTACGTGACATCTGTTGGGTACTGCACACGTACCAGAGTCGACGTTGCGTTACCGCCCGCCGCTCGTTTGCGGTCGTTTTGCACCGCATTTCCCTCCGTCTACGCAGCGGTACCGCAGCGTTAAAAAAACGCAATTGCGTCTCTGAGTACCTTGGGTGACTTGAGCGGTGCACACGTCCACCGTTTACCGCAAAAGCGTTACCGAAAATGGCGTCCAATTTCGAAGAAAAAGACATGGAATTGTTTATTGGGGGAGTAAAGAACTATCCTGAAGTATGAAATGTTGCTGCAGAAATGACTGAAGACTCATTGGGAAGTAATTAAACAACTTATTTGATTTTTTTTAGTTAATCTGCAAAGGATGTATAACATTTTCCCCTGGTACGTCTTCAATTAGTACATCAATGTACCAAAATTCGTCGCATTGGTTTTAAAATATATTTTTTGTTCACGAGGTAGGCGAAAAAAGCAATATCGTCTCACTGGTTTCAGTCTATAAGTTTCTGTACACGTGGTTAGGGGACCAAACGCGCACATACGTCAATGAAGCGGCACCGCAGCGTCAACGCACGGTAATAAAACGCACGTATGTATTGATTGGCTGCGTCACCGCAGCGGCGCCTCAGCGTCGCCGCGCGTCCAAAAAACGCACTGTGTGCACCGCCGCTTACTGGCCGAGCCAGAAACGCGAGTGAGGTAGAATACTCAACTAAGAGAGAATGAGTGTCTATGTGTGTCGATGTTTGTCTGTCTGATCTCTCTCTTTTTCGCCGAGCGTACCTGTGTACTGATTTGGTTGAAATTTCATGCCAAGGTAGCTACATGCACGAGATTTAAGAGTTCAAACATGAAATTCCTAGCTCAGATATTTTCGGAATGTCCTATTCATGTTTCCCCATTAGCTGGCTAAGCTGACTTTTAGCAGCAGTGGTAAAGGAGGCCGAAGTGTAAAGCTAGTGTAGGCTGAACAGTACAGGAACAGCACAAAGCCGTTGTAAAAAATATACCATAGTGAAAGTTATTTTATCGTGAAGAATGCAGAAAATAATTACAAATGGTGAAAAAAAAACAGGAAATTGCCGGCCCCCGGGAAGGCTGGCTGAATTTTGTTGCTATTGCCTAAACGGAAATATCATTACCTGTAAATTTTGCATTTCGTTCTAGTAATGCTGATTACTCCCTGTGGATTTTGAGTTGTTTGGATCCGGCCAGCTCGGCAACCCAAGTGCGCATGTGCACCCTTCTTTGTAAAAGATCCGAGGCGCGAAAGGTTTCCATCTTTCTTCCTCTCAATCTGTCATGGTGGTGACTCAAGAGGAGAGGTAGGGTGGGTAGAGGTAATGTACATATTTCTGTTTAAGCAATAAAAACAAAATTCAGCTGGCCTTCCTGGGAGCCGGCAACTTCCTGTTTTTGTATGTGGTTCGGAAATATCCATTACCTGTAATTTGTGCATTACAGTAGACCTCATCAGGACTGGCGGTGGGCACCACCTCACGAGTACCCTAGGGTTGCGAGCTGGCTCCCCTGGAGTCACAGACTCCGAGAACGTTTCGGGAAAGACATTAAAATGGGAAACGTCCGAGGGAAAATCGTCAGGACGTGGCTGATGTGAAACAATTACCTGGCGTGTGGTTGATTGCAGAAAGGTAGTCTTGAAAGGTGGATCAGAGTGTGGAGGCGTTCAATGGAGCAGCTGATGCTTGGTAAAGGGCTTGTTGAGGGGTGGACAGCATCTTCGGAGTCGGAGGTTGATGGGGAAAGATGATGGGTTTCATGTTGATTTGTTCATTTGAAGAAATGATTCAAGATTAAGAGAGTCGAAAACTGCGTTAGGCGTTAAAAATTGTGATGTTCTAGCCTTGGTGGGCTTTCGTCAGGGATTTAGCCGACCTGTTTGGACCGTGTTGTTTACCAATGTGGAAAATATCAATAACTGAACTGTGAGTGAGATAACCGAGCGTTCCTTTGGAGTTTTATGCTTTTTTTGTAGAAATGTTGTCCAGCCTTGTGGTGAGTCCGGGGTCGCTGTATGACGGCATGTTTTCTTCCATACCTTATTACGTAATAAATATAAAACTGTTCGTACAATGAATGGTCTGTTTTAGGCTGAGATTATCGAAAACTGCTACGGGAAAATCGATATGATAAACACGGCTTCACCCCTGTTATCCCCGTTTAATTTCGGCTCTTTGGCGAACAGCTACAACAGCAGATGAGTCATTCGTTCGCCAGCCCTCCGTCTCCCTTGTCAGAATATTATTTTTGGACCTTCATTTCCAGGGTGAAAATTTTGAAGTCACAATTTCAATAATCTTCAGCCTCCCTTTCCCCAGACATAAACTTGAACTACAACTATTACATGTTGCCATGCAGGAACGGAGTGGGGAACGGCAGGAGGGTGGAACGGCAGTTTCCGCGATATGGGGGGAGGGGGGAGGCAGTTGCACCTACATTGTTGATCCTCCTTCTTCTGCCTTCCTCCTTTCCCCTCTCCTCCCTTACTTTTTTTCTCATTTTCTCCTCTCCTTCCTCCTACCACCCTCCCTTTTTATTTTTGTATGTACTGAATCCTCGACAGTTGTTTTACAAGGTTCGGTTCAGTTTTATTCTGAACTACGAAACAATTTTTCATTGATTGATAATACGGTTGTCTGTTTTTCTTGAATCTGAATTGTTGATCCTTAAAACTGTTGAATTTTTGTTTGTCTTTATAACTCACTAGCATCGTACCCGGCTTCGCCCGGGGATTTGTTTGACCCGTGGTTGTTTCCCAGTATTTGCTCGGTGCTGCCCTAATCGTTCACTGCAACAGTCAATTTTGTTTGTGTAACACTCCCCCTTTCCGCCAATCCTCTCCCTCCCCTCCTCCTTTTATCCCGTCCTCTCCCTCTCCTCTTGGTTTCCTTCCCTTTCTCCGCTTTGCTATGCGTAGTTGAATGTGGATGGTTATTTGAATTAATAGCAAACACCCCCAGAAATTCTCTTTTAGGTTGAGTTAATGCGTAATCGTATGCTTAATGGTAACAGCTCCCTCCCCCACCCCCACTCCCAGTCTTTCGCTGTGGTTTAAGCGATGCGTACCGTGTGAAAAAGGAGTCTGCATGACGTCATGTAATACTTGCCCTTGAGATTACCACGGTGTTTGGTTAGAAGGATAATTGTTAGAGCAAATTGACAGTCGAGGCAACAGTATGCCAATTTCAACTTCAAAGGGTTTCAAAGGGTTTAGCGAGCGTTAACCATTTCAACTTTTTTTCAGGGCAACAACGGCCCAGTTTCAACTTCACGTTTGCATTGTTTCCCTTCCGGGGGTCGTCGTTGCGGTTGCTTCATTTCTGCTATGAGACTTTGGTTTATAATGTAAGATTATTCAATATGAAATTCACGCTATTATCGCACATCGATTGATTGATTGAATGATTTATTACGGAACTCTAGCCATCTTTGACCATCAGCCCCACTGCAACAAGACATCACAATGACACTAAACTAATACATTAGCACGCTAACAACATCATCACCAGCCCGAAGAAAACCTAGCAGTAGCGTCACAATACCCAGCCACTGCCTTCAAACACTGCACATTCCTCACCCCACCATGAGGTGCTACGGACAACAGGCCCTGAGAGCACCTCGGCTAACGGCCTAGCCACATGGGGCGCTGGTTTACGTGCATGGGGTTGAAATTTTAGCAAGAAATGCTCAAGTGTTTCTTCTTCAACCCCACAAAAACACATTTGGAGAAACCGTCCCATCCCACTTAGTAATTCAGGGGAACGTAACGATTGGTTTGTAGCAATTGGTTTTAACACTTTCCGATTGATTTTCTTAATGTCCGGCCCAGACTATACCCAATTTTCGATCTGAAAAAAAGACACTCTCCGAGTTGTACTTGGTCAGCATACAACATTTCATGAAATTCGGTCCAGCAGTTTTGGAGTGATGTTACCACAAAGAAACCTCAACGAGTCATGCATAAGGAGTTAGGCTCCAATAATGGCCTGTCCCTAAACAGGGAGAAAGGTCCCAGAAGTAATGCCATTAGCGATCCCTGGCATCGTACAGGCACGTGCAGGCAGCCATGCCCCTACCACTCTTTTCTGCGATATTGTAATCGGCTCAATCTTGTGAGGGATGGTATTATTAATCGCGCTCCATATCCAATCACGGAAATTACACAAGACACTTGCGTCAGGTTTGTTACTCATTAGTCTTGGCCTGTAATCCCTGCGGTTCAACTGACAAATTGGAGTGGGAATTGAGCCACGCCCAACAGCTCTCTCGTGCACGCAACACCGCCATCACTTTCCTGCACGCGACCGCCACAACTCTGGAATCAAAACAACGGCTGTAGCTAATATCAACATCTGTTGATCAATGACTGAACATAGACACATTTTTTCTTAGACTAATCTGATTAATACCATCCGTCTCTGACCTTTCTTAATAAGAATTTTAAACGAAAATTGTTTTTCAAACAGGAAAGAATCAGCGCTGGACCCAGAAATGCAACATTTTGTATGTGGGACGCCAACATTTTACCTACGACTTGGCAGGGGCGTAGCCAGACTTTCAAAAAGGAAAAGAGGGGGACACACTTGGAAAACAATGAGCATATTGAACAAATGTGCTCGTGATCTTTCTTACTTTGAGCCCCTTGCTACCTATGCCAACCCCCCCAACCCACGTACCGTCCCACCATTTGTTGTCTATTTTGTTGCAATGGGCATGAACAACGGGCATGAAAGGAGTTTACAGTAAAAAGGGTGGGGGGGGGGGGGCACGTGGTCCACGTGCTCTAATGTGGTTACGCCTTTGCGACTATGCTGTATCTCATGGAACTGTTATTCCTTCAGTTGGCACTAATTAAGAACTTGGTAGTATGGTTTAAAAGTTGGCACTGATTGTAACCACATGACACATTCTGCTAATCAACGTGCCGCACTTAACGAAACTGCTCATATCTGGTGATGTTAATACCCTTGTTTAGGCTTTTAAAAAATGTGTACGGCCAATTATGGACCATGCAAGCTCTGTCTGGTCGCCATACTCATCGGACGACATTGACCGTATTGAGTCAGTAGAGCGGCGTTTCACTAAGTCTTTGCGTGGGTTCAAAAGTAACTCTTATTCCGATAGGCTTAGATTTACTAACTTTGAATCTCTGAATTACATTGGCTAAGGGGAGACTTATATCTGACATGTTCACTGGTCCACGGTTTGCTGAACTTCAAATATACTATATTTTTTAATGCATACACGTACGTAGGAGTCTCCATGTTGCAACTATCGCTTTTTATTTCACCGCTTGTCGCAAGGTCGTCTGGGACAGAAGCTGCAGATTTCACTTCCTGGCTCGAGGCCAGTTGATTTAACATCACCAAAACCTTATTTACCTAAGCACTGCTAACTAGCATTAACTGGGCATTCACGAGAGCGGGCGTGTAGCTGGCAGGTTAGGTTACGTTTGGTTCAGTGACGCACTCAGGTGGAGGTGATGAGCATTGAGCAAGCAAGCTAGGTCACCTGCCTGCACCGCCACCCCTGCTCCCCAACACCTGGAACTAAATAATTTTCAGAGTAGGTTATGTAACGGGGCGTCGGACGAACGCCTAACTGGAAAATCGTCTAATGGGATAATTGTCTAAAATTTGCCTAAAAAAAAAATCTGGAAAAGCATCTAAACGGAATATCGTATAATGGAAAATCATCTAAACGAAATATCTTATAATGGATAATCGTATAGTGGATAAACGTGTAACTGGACCAACGTATAACTGCGGTTTCTGATGTTATATGTATAGCCGCAGCGAGCGCGGCAGCGCGAGCGAGGTAGGGACATTAGACGATAATCCATTATACGAATTTCCAGTTAGACGATAATCCATTATACGAATTTCCAGTTAGACGGTTTTCCATTATACGAATTTCCTGTTAGACGACTTTCCGTTATACTGTTATACGGTATACGTTCTTCCAATTATGCGATTTTCCAGTTAGACGATTATCCAGTTAGATTATCCAGTTAGACGATTATTATGTAACTAATTTGCAGGGTTGGCATGGTATTTACCAGGGGTGGTATTTACCTGGTTTTTACCAGGTTTTTACCGCCCAGGGATAAACTACTTTTCCCAGTTTTACAGACAAAAATAGGTGTATAACGTGTAAAATATAATTATATCAGTTTTAAAAATTAAATAGTGTTAAATATAATTAAAGGTGTCTTCAATTCAAAAGACTAGATCCAAAATATGTTTGCTGATGCAACGTTTACATAGGAAAATGAACATAATTGTTTGTTATAAGTACAAAAATTATAATTGAAATGCTAAAAATTCTCATAATGACTTTTTATTGACAATTTTTTTTGGTGATTTACATATTGGTTATGGATTAGGACGTAACATGCAAGTAGTCTTAAAGAAAAAATTTCTAACACCAAGTCACTCTGAGTCATTCTCTACCATTCGGGATTCAATCGGTCACGCAGAATCCTATAGCAAATCACCAACTTAGAAGTAGTTTCTAATCCTTGCCTATTTCGCTGTTTTGAATGGATGTGTCCAAAGTTATAAAAGATTCTTTCGATGCTCGTAGTACTTCCTGTAGTTCAATACTTCCCCTTATTTTATGAAAGTTTCTATGTTAGTAGTTCCACTACATTCTGTTACTTGAATTTTCGTTTCAAATAGAATTACTAAGTACTACTATTACTGTGTATGAGCAGTTATAAGCTCTATACTTTAAAAATGCATGTGATAAAAAAAATTATAAAAAATAACATTTTTCCCACTTAGCTGGTATTTACCAGGCTTTTACCGGTATTTACCAGTGCCCTGTCCAAAATTAGTTTTTCCCGGGAAATTACCAACCATACTAATTTGGGATTTCTTTATACCGACTTTATATCGAGCTTATTACAATTCAATGGCACGTATTTCGATTATGTTAGGTTAGGATAACAATAACGATAAAGGATCAAAGCTGATAAAAAAGTACCTGCTTAAAACATGAGTGTAGCATTTAGAATTTGTCATAGCGACTTTTCCAGCTGCTGAATGTTATAGAATTCAGCACAGACTCGGTCAAGGCATTCCACCTACTGATGGAACGAACAGTAGTAAAACATGATTTGCCAATGTCAGTTCTGAAAGCTGGCTTATTTAGCTTCTTTGTGTGACCACGAATAAACCGACATTGGAGAGTTCAAAAAAAGTTTTACTGGGCAAATCAATGGATTAATTTACGATTTGGTATGTTAAAATCTGATCTCTTATTCTACGTTCCTGCATAGTAGGAAGCTCCAAATGTTTAAGCCGATCTTCATAAGGAAGTTGCTTTAAATGTTTGCACTGACGAATAACCATTCTCTGAACTTTCTCGATTTCATATCTGAAAGTTTCGTAGTATGGACACCATGCCTGTGTATAGAATATTCGATTTTCGGACGGATAAAGGTTAAATGGAATTTCCGTGTGGTATCAGATTCCAGTTAGTGAAAGCAGAACATAAAGCGAAACACATTTTGAAGGCTTCCTTACACACTCCCACCAAGATCGGGGACCAAATAATTTCCAGGGTAGTTTACGTAATTTGGGTTTTTACCGTTATGCCACCACCAAATTTTTTTTTTTTTTACCGAGCCTTTACATTCACAGGCAGTTACGTTAGGTTATGTTGGGCAATCAGCGGCGAACCCAGATTGGGAGGGGGGGGGGGGGGGTTGTTTGGTTCAGTGGCGCGTCCACGGGAAGGCAAGCAAGCTGGGGAAACTCTCCCCCCCCCCAAAAAAAAATACTTGTACATGCAAAAGTTTATAAAAGCAACATTCCTATTTGTTAACCGTCATACTACTTCAGTGTCATTTTAATGCAAAAAAAGATCCAATATACTATAAAAGTTAGGTCTTATATTGTTTAAATTAGCTTAACAATCATTACGTGCAATAAATATACTACCAAAATATCGTTGGCGGGGGGGGGGGGGTACCTAAAATTACCACCTACCCCTAAATAATTTGCACATAAGGCAAACGGAAAAGTAAAGGACCATATTAATTTGGTCACTAATAACCATTCCAAATATTACACGAGAAACAAGTTAACACGTAACTCTTAAAGTGTATTGTGAATAATTTGTCCTTTCCTTTCACTTCGCTCACTCAATCAGAGCATCCTGCTTAGTTGTTTTGTTTATCCCTGCACCTACCCCTTACATTTTTTCACAATTTGCAAGGATTTCGGCCACGTTGGGATTTATCCCCGACTTGATAAGATATGCTTTTAATTGCTTACAGTTAATAGCCACATGTAACTTAGCGCTTGAACGTACAGAAGGTCACACTGTCTTATCTTCATCTCTAGAAAAGTAAGTCGTATAAACCCTGTTTCACAACAAAACAAAAACACGTATCAAGCTGTGTTCCATTGACGCCGTTTTAGGCGGCAAGTTTACTTTAGTTTTTTCACATTTATTTCTGTTTAATTTTCCTGGTAGTAGTTTTCTGCGTGAGCTGATCAGCGATACAATGTCAGACGTTTGCGTATCGATATGTTCTATTTCTGAAACCCATAACAACTAGGGTCGCCACCATTACATGTTGACATACAGGAGTGGAGCGTGAGATTATATTTGAGGAGCGGAAGGGCAGTTTCCCCGAGCGGTGGGGGAAGGGCTGGGCAGCTTCACTTACATTATTGATCCTCCTGCCCCTCCCCAACTCCGTCCCTCCTCCTCCCGACCTTCCCTCCCCAATTTCATGCCTCCTTCCTCCTCCCCCTTACGTTTTGCATCCCCTCCCCTCCTTCATCTACCTCCCTTTTCATTTTTGTTCTGAATCCTCCACAATCCGTCTCAATTTCTTCTCAACTACATCGTTGATGGATAACGCGATTGCATGTTTCTCGTGAACCCGAATTGTTGATCCTCAAAACTGTTACATTCTTTGTTTGTTTTTAGAACGCCTTATTCAATGTAAAATCCCATACGTACATCAATTTCAATTTCAGTTTCGTTTATTTAGGGTCTCGACCCTTGGTCATCACGCACCCTGATACAAAATTATCTCAATTACCCCAGAATGAAACACCGACCACAGAACGAAACAAAACCAAAAGCATCACTCGTGCAGTTACACTCATCAAAAACGGTTTCTGACAGTTGGTGTCTAACAATTGGTTTCTAACAATTTCCTTAATACAGATATTCCTTAATTCCGGTTCAAAATATACCCAGCAAACAAAATTTCATCAAATTCGGTTCAGTGGTTTTGGCGTGGTGTTATTAAAAAGAAACCTTAATGAGTCAATGCGTAAGGGGCTACGCTCACAACATCTTCCCGCTTTCCACTTGCACTTTAAAGAACAGCGCTTTTCCTACATATTTGAGGGTCATTTATGAAAATAGGCCAAAGAATAGACAAATTTTCTTTTCTTTCGTTTGTACTTTTCTCATGTTACTGCCATAGTTTCTATGTTATATGTTAACAACAACGCAAACATACGTGCAACTTACAGGTTTATTTACGGAAGAATGATTTCGTTTACAACCTTAAATCTCTTTCCATTTAGTTTAGTTATTCATTCAACACAAATTAGAAGATTAAATAGTAAATGCAAACACTCCTGCCACAATAGCAAGTGCTGGCGTGTGGTGTGAGGGCAGCAGACAAGCAAAAACAAGTGAGCTGGCGCTTTTATCAGGGAAATCAAATATTTGACGCGCAATATATAGATCTATGTATATCAAGATAAAAATCTACATGAATATAGGGCAGTGAAGCAACATTGTCTTATTGTATATAACTCTATGCTGGAGCCAGTAACTGGGATAGCTGGAAGGGTCACTGGAGGGGGAAAAGAAGGGCGTCTTACTGAAGACAATGCTGTTAGAGTGAATTTCTTAGGCCTATAATGCGCGATTTTTGTCGATTTGTTGGCAGTTGCTGACATTTTTAAGCAAGTGGAATCTTTTATTTTCCAATTACAACCTAGCAGCATAAGGAATTGGAGAAAACGTTTTTTTTTAAGCCTATGAAAACCGCTCTCAAAGCACTGCCTTGACTAGAAGTGCCGTTGTTTAACCCTCCATTTTAATCTAGTGCCCCTTGCAGCTATCTCTCTTGTAGCTAACATGACGTCACATGACGCTGCTCTATACTATACACATCAACAAAGAAATTAGTAGAAAATTGAGATAAAACGAACACACAGTGCGAAGAGGAGTGAAATCAGTTGTCAGAAAAAAGTCTTAAGAAAGTGAAAGCAAACAAAATTTAGTCAAATACTTAGCAATAAAACGCAACAGAAAAAGACAGAAAAGCTGCCAAACATAAAAAATTTGAAACAAAATTACAGGAACGCTCACAATGCTAAACATGCTTTGTAAGTGATCTCAGTTCAGGTTAGTTAACTCTAAACAAATGTTTTTGAAACGTATGTAGAATAGTAGTTTCTTTGGTTTTAATGGGCACGTACAGTTGTGAGATTTCTGCTAGGGAATGACTAAGGCAGTCGTTCTTTCGAAACTTGTGATTTCATAACATAAAAAGGTGACTCATTCGTAGTGAGATAATTCGAGACAAGGCGAATGGAAAGGGATGAGCTCCGTTTTTTATAATGTAACAAAGTTCTTAAAACATACAGGTGCGAATTTTCAGGATATCGAGCTGTTGATAAATTGGGAAAGAGTGATCCAGTTGCGTTTTAAATGTCATCGCTCTATTTTGTTTTGAAGTTTGATGACTGAATTCTGCAAGATGGACTGGCCCAAAACGTAATACAGCGTTTTGAGCATTTTGATTGAAACAGGTTTTATAATATAATACATCTTCCAAAGAAGTGTGCTCAGCTTAATAGAAATACCACTAATCTGAATCGTCCAGTTTAGAGTGCTGTCTAAAGTAACCCCAAGGTATTTAACTTCGTTTGCTTTACTGATCTGTGAGCAGTCATATCTTGGCTATTCTCGATTGCATTTTTGAAAAGTCACATAGGTGTTGTCAGGTTCGTTATTTTTTGTATTTCAGTGTTAAAAGATTTTTAGTAAACCATTTGATGATTAAAATTAAATAGTTTTTCAACACTAGTAGCAGCATTGTTTACTTTGTTGTTGCAATCGTTAAGTAGAGCCACATCGTCAGCAAACGAAGTAATGTTCGAGAAAGTGTTCAAGTAATAAATGTCATTGATGTAGATTCGAAAAAGTAAGGGTCCAAAGAAGGAGTCTTGAGGCACTCCCATAGTGATGTAAGCACTGTCACTAAAGTGATTATCAATTTTAGTAACTTGGGTTCTATTAGACAGTTATCTCCCTCGTTTTTTTTTTATCCAATAGGAAAGGTGTATTTTTGGCGCATCATCCAATCACAGCCCACTTATTCTGATAAGTGCTGTGAATGGTCTACCAAGCGGGCGATTAATACGTGATAAGCCGCTCTTGTGCAAAGCGATAAGCAGGAATCAAAAATAGTTGGCAACACACTAAACCAAAGTCGCGTACTTAAACGTGCTAAAAAGGCTTAATTAATCCTGTTTTAAGGAATGAGAAGATAAATTACGTAAGTGAGATCGGTTTAAGTTAGGTTACATTTGATTTGTGTTCGATGGGATGTTGATTGCGAAAAAGACTACAGGTTCTGACTGCTGCTAACTAGTGAGAAACTAATTCGCAAGATGGCGATCGAATTGATCGTTAAGCCCAATTCGTCTATTGCTGCTGTAGGTAACGCATTACACCATAATAATATGCTTCACAGGAGCTATACAATGTACTTACATGTCCGCAATGCATCTTCGCTCCAGGAATTGTCATTCGAAGTTATTTTGATCGTATTTAATAGCGAGACTGTATTCGTTTCCACAGCAACCAAGACAGTGAGCAACAAACTAAAGCTTAGACGGCAGTTGGCTTGGCTTCGAACAGCGCAGCGGCAAAGTGATTTGCGATTAGATAAATACAAATAAATAACTTACAAAATACAGTAATTTTTACATACGCCCACAAATGTTTGTAATTGATTTATTAATAAACTGATAGAGTAATTCTTGAGAGATACTCTGATTAAATACCCCTCCTGTAGCGGGCACTTATCGATATTTTTGGAGCACTTTTTTTTGCTCCCTTAAACTTGCTCGTGCGTGTGTTGACAATAAGCTCTCTTGCCACTTCCTGGCTCGGAATCTTAATTTTGCCGACAAAAGCACTCAACGAGTTTAATGGGAGCAATAACTTTCGTGCTCCAAAAAATTATCGATAACTACCCTTGAGCACTCGGGATATTACCTATGATGATCCTGAACCACTTATTAGTTTGCCCCCCGAAACCCCTTATTCCATAAAGGTTAAGTTTTTTCTTTATCAAACGTTCATGATTGACAGTGTAAAAAGCTTTCATTATGTCAAGAAATATTCCAAGACTACATTGTAATCTCTAATGCGGAATAAATTTGATCGAGTAGGTTCGAGATGGCATCTTCAGTCGTTCTATTTTTTCGAAAACCATATTTTGGTTGCAGTGAAGTTTAATTAGGTTTTTCTAAGAGCCCCTCAAGCCTGCTTTTCATATCTTTTTCTAGTAGCTTTGGTAAAACGGAAAGCAAAGCAATGGGTCGATAGTTATTAGGGTCTTTACAACAGCCCTTCTTAAAAACAGGAATGATTATTGAATGCTTGAGGATACTAGGGAACGTGCCAATTTCAAAAGAGAGATTGAAAATTGAACAAGTGCAGGAGCAATGATATGCTTCGAGCATTTAACTACTTTTGCAGTAATGCCGTCAAAGCATGGACATTTCCCAATCTGTAGTGCGCTAATAACATTACACATTTCTTTTTCAGTGACAGGAGTACTGAAAAAATATTTATCAAATGCAGCTGGTATGAATTTGTTCAACGTGTCAGATTTAAGTTGGCTTGCCAAATTATTCCCAATATTTACGGAAAAAAATCATTAAGTTGAGTAGTTTAGGTTTTCGGCATAAGATCTAAATAAACTGGCTCTCCTTTGAATAAATTCATTAGGGAAGGAGCTGAAAATTTCTTTCGACCCTGCTAGTTTATTAATGATCTGCCACTGCTTTCGACAGTCATTTTTAGCATTGGAAATTTTGCCCATAAAATCAAGGTTCATACAAAACCTGAAAAACCTGGGGAAGCTGGAAATCTCTGGGAAAATGAAAATAGTGCTAAAACATCTCAGGGATATTTCAGGGAAAACAAGAAATCGTGGAAAAGCCAGAGAAATTTGAAAAATGCCTTAGTCTTGAATTTCCATTGTCTTGAAGTTCCATTGAATTTGCAGATCAGAAACAAAATACTAGGCTATATAGTAACAAATATTTTAATTTGTGCTTTAATATGTTCAAGTATTTCAGACATTACTTTAATAAATTAAATCTTAGGCTATAGAGCAGTGACACGACGTAGTATTATTGTATATAACTCTATGCTGGAGCCTTAATGGGTTAGCTGCAAGGGGCACTGCAGAGAGAAACAGAAGGGCGTCATACTGAAGCCGATGCTGTGAAGAGTCATTCTTAGACCTAAAACGCGCGATTTTTGTTGTTGGAGAAAACAACGTTATTTTAAGCCTAAGAAATCAGCTCTTCCGTTGTTTTTCCCTCCATTTTTATGCAGTGCACCTTGTAGTTATACCCTCCAAAGCCCATACTGGTGCCAATCTGGTCCCAGTATGACGGCAAATGTCACTGCTCTATAGTACCAATATTTGTGATGAAAATTCGTTTAGTCCCGTCTGGACTAGCCTCTAAACAGCTATTTTCTGGGACATTGGATTATTTCCGTACAAATATTAATAAAAACATTAGCTATACTGCTCGTTTCCCTAACTAAATCTCATGTAAATACCTGGAAATTGCCATTGGATGCACCTGGAAAACCAGGAAATTCCAGGGAAATTGATAATTTAAAAATTGTCTGAACCCTGAAAATACTGCTCTTTTGCTTCAAAAATAACTCTTTTTAAAGATGTTTGTGTACTTAACAAATTTATCGCTGTTGCGCTGGTTTTCCGGAAATTTTTTCCATACAGTTTGTCTTTAATCCGAACTGGGTGTTTAAAATAGCTGTGGTCTTCCGTGGGTTCATCTTGCATTGTTTTGCTGAAACTGATTTCAAGTAAGTAACTTTCTTTAAATTGATTTTCAAGATATCAACAAATATAGAGATTGCAATATTTGCATTAGTTTCACTTAAAACAAGGTCCAACGACATTACTGGCGCCTGCAATGAATTTATCATAGGCAATATAGCGTCAAGGGCTGGATTACGAGCGGAATTATTACTTATGAAGAATTGCAAGTAGTGTTAGGGCTATGATGTTTATTGTTCAGGATTTTGATGGTTAAGAGACTCGCCTGCCACTGCCTAATCTGCTACAAAGCAACTAATGAGATGGGGATGAATACAAGTGATGTTTTGGGGGCATGCTGACTAAAATAGGCCCTAGTGGAGGAAAAGGGGAGGAATATTTTCTAATTATCATTTTATTAAGTAACTTACTGGTTTGACAGCTGGGAATGGAATGACAGTTTTGGAGTGTGGATCCCAAGGCATTGTTAAAGGGGGTGCCATACATTGTTGTAGGCATGGTGAGTTCATGGTTACAATAAAGGAATTTTACAATACAATTGTTGCTGAATAATACAATATATAATCTTTTGTTCTTTGGAGGGAAGACAAACTGAGAAACAGATCCAGATAGCAAGGCTCTTTGGGAAGTAAAGTATGGTCGTTAACTGACGAGAGACTTAGCATATCTCAGATCTATCCCTACAGCAGTAGTAGGAACAGCTTTCCGATTTAGAGCCGGATCGCTGATTTTCCTCGAATCAGGTTCTGTAAAGGATAATGACCGAAAACCGCGGGCATTCCTAAACAATGCCCGAGGGCGCTCAGCGTCCCGAGGGCCATTGTTTAGGAATGCACAAGGTTTTCGGTCATTATCCGACTTAATGCCCATTACGGCGAAGAGCTCGTTCCCATTGTCGGCTATTGTTGGCAGACGTTCTATGCTTTGAAAGAACGTGGTATTGTTACGTTCTTGAAATAACGGGCCATTGTTTTACATTATTGGTAAAGATTCGAAAATAGTTGAACGTGTTGCGGGAAACTAAAATTCTTGGTAGGCTACTGATGATCAAAATGCCTTATCGTATTCCGTGTTTGTGCTTTTCGATGTGCATGTTTGTGCGTTGCGTGGCAAAAATCAGGACAGAACTTTAACACAAAAACAACAAACTTTTGGCAGCTCAAATGAAAATGGTCGAGAATACCTTGAATACATATTAAACGTTTCAAAAATAAATCAACATGAGTTAAAACATATAAAAGGAAAGAAGAAAACAAGCCGAACAGCTATGTGATCTAGGGACGAATTGGGTTGCTAGTTTGAATCCGGGTCATGCCACTCCAAAGGTGGCTCACTGTACTACGTTAATTCTAGAGTATTTTCGCTGTTTGTCTTGTTTTCCCCTTTCCTGTATATAATTTACATGAATTTGTGCTTATTTATTTAAAACATATAAAAGTGCAACCAAAAAGAGTCAAAGCATTTTCTCTTCCCGACAATCCTTCTCGTTTTCCTGGCAACGTGCACAGATTGTATCAAAATTATTGGCCCGAACATGCAAATACTGAGGTTGTGTATTTTTACCCCAAAAAGAAATACAGTAATAACATTTTGTATTACAACCGCCCCGTGGGTACAAATGTTCCGGGCAACATCATCAAAAATGTTGCAACAGATGCCAATTGCTAAGTTGGATGGCTAATTAATCAATCACAACATTCGTGTCAGCAACAACTTTGTATCGACCCAACGTAGAAGAGTAGGTCATTGTGCAAACAACTGGCCACCGTAACTTGAAATCCTTACAACAGTACAAGAAAAGTAGCCGTGGTATGCAAGCAATTATCATCGGTATTATGAACGTCGTAGCAAATGTATCAGGCCGGAGTGTAACAAATGAAAACCCGGTCAAACATTTGGAGATTAAAAACTGTAACCATTTTACAATCATTACGTAATCTTTTGTAAATGAACGGCATTGTAATATAGTGCTTTGGTACTTCAAACGTGTTTTTTGTTTTGTTTTGTTAAAATAAGCTGTTTTTCAAACCCCGGGCATTCCCTAGGGAATGCCCGCACTTTTCCCGCCTTCAGATGAAAGTGCGGGCTTTCCCGGCAACTGGTTTTTACATTGTTGCGTATTGTTTCAGATGGGCTTTCCTTCGCCGAAAAGGGCATTAAATTTTAAGAACAACACCGTCGTGATCAGCAATACAGAGTAGTGCCGAGCTGTATTTTAAAATCAAAATGATAACTTACGGCACCTGTGCAGATTAAAAACAACTAATGCCAGAAAGTGAAAAAAAAACATTAAAAACATTACCATTGAGGGTTTTATTCTTTTTTAAATAATATTTTGATTTTGTGGTTTCAGCAATTTATGTGCTGGGTGTGACACGGCGGTTTGTGCTGTGACTAAGTTTTACACAAACCTGATGACGGAGTAGATTTAACGCCGAAATGTTGTTTTTAATGTCCGAGTTGTATTTATCAGCATCATTAGATCTAACAAATAATGTGGTCTAAACAGGGTTTGCTGGACTCAGTAACTCAAATGTGCTTATTCATAAATGAAACAAATCCATTGGCAAAGAAGTTGTCTAGGCAGATGTTAGCCACATAATTTACATCTTTAAGGTTAATATTCATGTCAGCCGAGATATTTGTTTCCCAACATTTTGTAACTTCGATTATTGTAAACAATTCAGCAATAAAATTTCCTATAATTGCGTCATCGTAGCGGTTAATGGCTACCACGTCGCACGTGAAGTTTTGTGTGGCAATTTTAAGTTTGAGGAAATGGTGTTATTGGAGGGGGTAGGGATAAATTGTGCGTTAACATCAACAGGTGAATACACTGCCATGCCACCAGCCCGATGTTCAGGGCGACAATAAAAATACAGGCTGTAACCATCAATTTGATAAAGACAAGCCTTCTCAGCATTCACTCAGATTGCTGTCAGAATTATGCCAAAAAACCTAACCTCTCCCACTTTTAGCGTCGTTCCTGCTGGTGTGGTCTTTTCAGGGTAAGTGGAGCATGGTGGTCGTTTTGCGGGGAAAAAAACAAAAATTCTCAAATTAATCTTACAATTTTTGGAAGAGTTAATTGAGTTCAGTGAGAAGTCATTGAATTTCAGAACTTATCTTGTTACAAACTTTTAAAATTATAAATATGTTTGCACCTAGCACACAAAATCCCACCTGCACCTGCTGTTACAAAATTAATTTCAGAACTGAAATTAAACTTGATTGCAAACGGGTATGTTTGTAACCCCTGCTATTTGCTTTTGTCTTGTTGTTGTTTCCACAATTATGAATAATTAAATCCTGTATAAATCATTAAATTTATGTCAAGGAAAATAAAATAAAAAAAAACCAACCTTTTGTTCCAACGAATAGACTGGCTTTAGCAATTTCGAATGAGTTGACAGGTGTCGCGGTCACGTGGTAGCCGTCGCGTGCCAAGTCTCGTGCCAGCCAAGTCTCGCGTGTTACTGAAGGTGATTTATATGTTGCGCACACGGCAGCCGTCCCGCCTTTTAGAAGGTGAATTTATAAGCTATTAAGATTTAAAACGAACGAGAAAATGCTTCAGCAAAACACCCAACAACGAGCCTTTCCTGTGATACGCGATTACGTTAATGCCGTATGCACTTAAAGGACCAATTATTTTTATATTCTGCTTGCCATGAATAATTCACAAGCAGACACAAACGGAAAAGAGAAAACTATAATAAAAAATAATAAAAAACAAGGTGA
>JAHWFP010086476.1:0-17710 GCA_023313725.1 Lithobius niger
CACTACTTTTTAGTATTTTATCGGCTTTTTCATTATTAAAGTTTCTCTTTTTCGTTATTAAAAAATAACATCCTGCTTTGTGGTCAGTTTTGGTTAAAAAAAAAGTAAACCTCATTCCTCATGTCTTGACAAATATTTTTGCCAAAGAAACTTTTATTTTTTTAATTTATTTTTATTGGAGGAGGGGGGGGGGAGGTGTTGGCGACTAAAAAATATTGATTAGGAGCCAACTTGACGTCTAATTTTTTTAAGATTTCTTGAGCCCTGACGACGAACGACGTGCCGATTCCTTCAGGGATCAAGAACGACGAGCGGGAATGCCGAACGGAGTAATGAGTTTCAAAGATCAGTGAACGACGAACGGGAACGGTGAATGAGAAGAGAATGGCAGACAACAGGAGCGAATGGGAGTAACGGCAAGGCATGAACGGTGGCCGGGTCAGCGACGGGAGAGGCGTCTTGGCAGAAAATCTTCAGGTTGGCCATTAACGGCGAGTGGGTGCTTGTTGACGAGTGGGCTGCGAGCGACGAACAGGCTGTGAGTGGCGAACGGCTTGAAAAAGAGTCGGGCCTGAGCAGACATTCTTCAGATAAGCTTACAAGTGGTGAATCGATGAAGAGGAACAGTGAAAGATCCGGTGAACGCATCACTTGCTTGACTGTTGTGAACGGGATGTCTGGAATGATCAGAATCTTCGTTCAGTCAGGATGTCGAAGAACGTGACGAGCGTGATGGGCTGGAAGGCCGAGAAGGGAGAAGTCTTCTGGGAGAGGACTGCATGGGCGGCATCCATTATGAGGCGAACGGTGCAGCCACAGTGGCCCCGATGTGTAAGTGGTGAGTGGTTGACAATCGGGTGAACGAGCGAGCGAACGAACGAAGAATGGAGGTCTTTGACTAGTGGAAGTCATCTTTTTGTGGAGGTTTTCCTTCCTGAGGGGATGACCTGCAAAAGAAAGAACGAACACACCTTAACCTTGTAGAGCTGCGTGGCGAACAAGCAACAAGCGAGAACGAACGGGAGTCCTTTTGGTGTAGCCGGCGAACGGGCAATGGTCTCCCGGTGACAATGTTGACGCAGCGACGGCACGAACGGGCAGAGGCGGCGGCAAATGTCGAGCCAACGGACGGCGAATGGAGGTTTCCTGCCTGCTTGATGAAACAGGATGGCAGCGATAGAGCAAGCGAACATCGGCTGCGAGTGATGATCGTGAAAGCAGCAGCAGATACAGCAGCATGTATGGCGTTGATTGCGGGGCGAACGGTGCAGTGAATGGTGACGAAAGATGCCACGAACGGGCGGACAACATCTTCTCAAGTAGGAGAATCCTTTGTCGATAGAAGACCACAAACGAATGAATGAACGTACCGATGAATTCTTCATGTAGCGGTGGTTCTTGCGAACGGGAACGACGAACGGAAGACCTCTCCTTGTAGTGGCAGGTCCTGCGAACGGAAACGACGAAAGGAAGACCTCTGCATGTAGTGGCGGATCTTGCGAACGGGAACGACGAACGGAAGATTTCTTCATGTAGCGGCAGGTCTTGCGATAGTCACAAAGGGACAAGATGCAACGAGGGATGAGTGACGGGAATCAGTTTCCGAGTGGCCGGAAGAATAACGATGCAAGGAGCTGGAAGAATGGCTAACGGAAGTGGCGAACGGGAGTCTTCCTTGTGTAGCAGGTGAACGACAAACGGTGAATGCTTCACTTGCTTTATGAGCGGGAGAGATAATGATGAAAATCTTCGTTCAAAACGTAACGAGTGTTATAGTTCAGGGAGGCCGAGATGGTTACCTTCTTAAAAGGATGACCCCCAGCGAACGAACGAACCAACCAATACCTCGTAGGGGTGGTCGGCGAACGAACAAGCGAACGTACGGGTGCGAACGGGAGCCTTCTTCATGTAGTGGTGGTGGGACTGCGAACGGGAACGGCGAACGACGAATGACGAACAACGAACGGCCAGGGCAGTGATGTTGAAACAGCGGCCGCTGGAGCTTGCGCCGAGCTTCAAAGACCGACGAACGATGCGATGGTCTTCAAGACCGACGAGCGGCGAAGGGAATGACGAACGATACGACGAGCTTTAAGGCCGACAGACGGGAGCGAGAAAGACGCACGGTGCGATGAGCTGCAAATACCGCTGAACGGCGACGGGAGCAGCATGCGGTGCGATGAGCTTCAAAGATCGGCGAACGGGAACAACGAACGATGTGATGGGCTTCAAACATTGGCGAACGACGAACGAAAACCAAGATGGCGGGTAACAGAGGGAAGCAACCGTGACGGTTGCGTGGAGGAAAAGAGATGGCTGGCTAACGCAGTAAAACTTTTTATGAAGGGCCTGCGCGCGCCGCACCCGTGCATGCGCAGATGGGTGTCTGAGCTGGGTGTATCTAGAGAGTTTTAAATCCTCCAGGGTAACGAGCACTCGGGAACTGAATGCAATTAATTTACAGGTAGTGTATATTTTCTGGTCGGCAAGTAGAAATGGAATTTTCGAGTGGTAAACTGGATGGCAGCTCCGATTGCACTTAAAGGAAAACTAAACCCTCTATAACAACGAATTTTTTTATCGCTAGTTTAGATACTGGAATTAATGTTAACAGGTATCCGACGTCAATGGGTGTCAGTGTTTAAGCCGTAAGGAGTCTTAAACTACCTGATTTAAGCAGACGATGCACAAGCTTTGGAGAAAATCCTGTTTGAACCACCACGCGTCGTGACGTCATTACTTTACGGCGCCTTCCACCTGTCTGCGTGACCTGCGCGTGCGCAAGAAACAACACGGCATCGCCTGGGACTCTCGTAGTGCGGGAATATCTGGCATCTACACCACGACAGGTCATCGCTGGCGGGATCCCACGGGTCTTCTGGCTTTTTTAGTGTTTTCTTAGCGATCTCGCATCTTTTTGCCTTCCATTTTCCACTTGCAACAGGTTCAAACTGATAAGGCTGCAACGAATTGACAGCAACAGCGTTGTTGGTAGCCGTGTTTGTTTACAAGCAGAGAGTGGTTGCGCGCGCTGAACGATGGGAAGGATGCGCTCCCCACTTCCGTTATGGTTTTGACGTCAAGCTGCTTCACGAAACCTCGATAGTCGCGAGCTCTCGTGGTGCTACGTTTGGTTGGATGTCTTAAAAAATGACAATTTTAACTAAACTAAAATTAGTTTTTACCATCCTAAAATACTTACCTCCAGTATGTGCTAAAATCGTTTTCGATTTGCTTTTCTACCCGAAATTTTTAAATCCCCAACGTTTAAAACCTTTCTAAGACCTTCAATGCAATGAGATTAGCCTGCTTGCCACTAGGATCGCAACAATCGTTGCCTATAACAATGTAGCACCAGCCTGCAATCCTCACTTTTCGTTTTCCAGACACCCATTTCTCAATCAACAGGGTTCTGCGAAGCGGGGAGGCTGGGCGGGCTAGAGGTAAGTATTTTAGGACAGTAAAAACTAATTTTAATCTAGTTAAAATTGTCGTTTATTACTATCTGTAAAATACTAACCTCTAGTATTTGCTGAATTTGTCCTATAGGACGGCGGGACAGCACGAACCCTGCAACCTCGTTGCATTGCACTCAACCTAACTTTACAATACACAGACATACATCATATCATGTCAACCAAGGTATGCACCCACCTTCTCAACTGTCCATCGGCTTGACCACTGGTACCGGACTGTCCACATCACTGCTTCAGCCTGCTTGGCGGCAATGATGCAGTCCACCTTTCCACTGGGTACTCTCCGCTGTGCACAAGATGCATTTTTCGCCTTTATTCCACTCGGATAAAGTTCTTATGGCCCAACCTTGGAACACTGCCTTGTGTTTGGTTGGGATCTCCCCAGAATGCAATGTCACTTCGTGGAGCACCCTTCCAGCATCAATCGTAGCACTCCTACGTGACGTAGCACAAAACTTCACTTTAACTCACACCACCTTCTCTCCCCCATTTAGGGAAAGTTCCAGTGGGCATGGCGACATTGAAGACACTGCTTTGCGTCTTGTCGCCGTTTCACCAGTGTGCACACTTCAGTCACCTCACATCATAACGACACTCCCTGCCGCCATGTGGGGCCGTCGCAGGCTGCTGACCAGATAGTGTGAAATGAACGTGCTCTTGTTGGTACATGAACATGCTGCCACGACATCATCCAAAGGCGTCCCAAACGCGAAGGCCCAAGACGCTGCCAGTGCCCTCAGTTCATGGGCGCGCACCTTACGCACCTTACTAGGCAGATCCTGATGATCCGGACCCTGTTCATATGCCGGCTTGATGAATTGGCATCTTCCCACCTTCGCGGATGACAACGGTTGGGGAAAAACACCACCAGTCTTCTGGTCCCACTGCATGAACAACGGAGTCCTGGCTGGCCTTAATCCTCCTGGGCAGTTAGTCCTCTCCAGAAAATAGCGAAGGGCCCGGACCGGGCACTGTGTCCATACTGTCCCTTCTGGATCCACCAGCGGCTTCAGCGCCTTTATTTCTAACGGCCTGGTGGGAGCATCTGTCCGTTGTTTTTTTGCACGGAACTCGGGCGAAAAAGCAATCACCACGGATGACCAATCTCGAGCAAACCGAATGTTATCATTATCCCATGTTAACGCCGCCAGCTCACTATGCCGAGCCGCCGTTGCCAGAGCCACCAGAAACAGCATCTTCTGGGAAAGAAGTAAAAGAGATGCAGAACATAGAGGCTCATACGGTGCCTGTTCCAAACTCGCCAGAACTAGGGGCACATTCCATTTCGGGAACAGCTATTTCACCCTCGGTCTTGCGTTGCCAAAGCCCCTGATCAAACGAGCGACATCCTCACTGGTCACTAGCTGCCTGTCCCCCACACAGGATACCACGGAGTTGATCGCCGACCTGTAGCCCTTGATTGCACTCGGAGTCAACTCCTGCGAGAACCGTTCCACCAAAACCACCAAAAACAATAACAAATCTGCAGCTGACGGACAGGTTGGATCCACATTCCTCGCCCTGCACCAGTAGAACCACACCTTCCACCTTACCTCATAGTTCTTCCTTGATGATGACCTCAGGCAGCCTAACATTCTCTCAATTACTTCCGGCGAAAAACCTCTCAGCCGAAGCATCCGGGTTAGAGTCTCCACCCGTGAAGATGTAGAATCGAAGGCGATGGGTGAACTGTTGAGCCATTGCGCTGAGTCAGGATGGAGTCTGACAGGGGCAGCCTCATCGGACCCTCTTTCGCCAACTCCACCAGATCCGGGTACCACGATGCTGCCGGCCACAGTGGTACAATCAAGATGAACTCTCTCGGAGATCTGCGGATCTTGTACAGACACGTTTGCAGCAGCGAAAAAGGAGGAAACAGGTACGCCGATAGTCCTGTACAATCCAGGGAGAAGGCGTCCGTTGCCCACGCTGTCGATCCGGGAACGGCGAAACGAAGGATGGAAGCTGAGCGTTGATGCGAGTGGCGAAGAGGTCCACCCAAGGTTTTCCCCACATTCAAAACAGGGCCTGGCAAAGATGTGGGTCCAGTCTCCACTCCGTCGTCGGAGCTGTCCCGCGCTACAGCTCGTCTGCCAGCACATTCAGTTTCCCCGCGATGTGACGAAGTTTCAAGGACAACGATGAAGCGCGAGTCCCCCCGCCTTTCCTGATGTGAGCCACGGCCGTGGTGTTGTCCGACATGACCACTATCGTCTTCCCCGTCAGTTCATCCTTCCATTCCAGAACCACATTGCAAATCGCCCTCATCTCCAGAACATTGATGTGACAACGGCTCTCCTCGGCAGACCACACACCTGCTACCCAACGAGATCCAAAGTGTGCTCCCCAACCTGTAAAGGACGCGTCCGTGAACAGAAGTCCATCTGCCGGCAGGGCTTGAATCGGGACTCCCAATAACAAGTTCTCCGTATTCCCCCACCACCGGACCGTGTCCAGAGGCAGGTTTTCCAGAGACACAACATCCATCCAAGACTGATGGGGTTGCCACTCCACATTCTGGAACCAGTGCAAGGGACGTACCTTCCACTCCCCCAACGGGACGAGCTTGGCACAAGAGTCCATCAGGCCTATCACCGATGCCAAATCCACTGCAAGAATGTCGGTCTCCTGACTGAGCTTGTTCGTCCTGGTTCCCAGCTTTTCGACCCTTTCCAGCGAAGGACGAACAGTGAAGCGAACCAAGTCGAAGTAACCCCCGAGGAACACAAATTGATGACTACGGGCAACCTGGACTTCTCCATCTTTATACCAAGACCCAACGCCTTGAGCACCCGAAGGTACCTGGCAGTCTGACGACCCAGAATGTCGCACGAGCGGTGACGAACCAGCCAGTCGTCGATGTAAACATGCCCACGAATGTCCAACCGATGTAGGTACTCCAACACCGGATGTAACACTGCCGTGAAGACATGGTGCCCCGTTGCCATGCCGAATGGGAGAACACGATACTGGTACGACTGACCTCCCACAAAAAGGCGGAAGAAATGTTGAATCGCCAGATGAAGGGGCACATGCATGTAGGCATCCTCGAGATCGATTGCTTCCGTGTAGTCGCCCGGCTGCAACGCCTCCCTGACCGTCTGGATCGTCTCCATCTTGAAGTGAGCCTTTTCCAGGTGTTGATTTAGCTCGCGCAGATTGAAGATCAACCTGTTTCCGCCACCCTTCTTGCCGATGACACGAGCAGGGCTCCAAAATCCTTTCGTTCCCGGCGGCACGTTTTCTATCGCACCCTCCTCCAAAAGAACATTCACTTCCTCCTGCAACTTCCGATCGAATGGCCGCCTGACGATCCAGAGGGGCGGTTCTGATGTCGTTGCTGGCTTTGTGACTAATGGTGGTGAATAGCCTTTCTCTACAATGGAGCGAGTGAACACATCGTCGGTAAGGCGTCTCCAATTTGCAGCATGACGGTGAATCCTTCCCCCCCACCTGCCGGTCAAGCGGAGGAAGGTGAGGGGCGAACACGTCAGTAACGTCCTCTTCGGAAGCGTCCCCTGCCGCTACTTCGTCCACGCGTGGGGAATCCACGAGGCTTGCCTCTGCCCTGGGAAGAGGCCGGCACAGGAAAGGGCGACCTGGGGCGATCCTTCTTGTCCTGGGACTGTACTGTTTGGGCCATACTGTCCCCTTGTTTTGGCTGAGTCTGTTTCTTGTCCTCCGAAACAGCCGGAATGGCAGCGGGCAAACCAGTCCACTTCCTCTTCTTCCAAAAACTCCTTCTGAGCAGGCGGTGGCTTTAACTTTTCATGGACATTTGGAGCCAACAACAGTAACTGCCCATAAAACAAGTCTTCCGATCTGTGGATTGGCAGCAAGCGGAGTTGCGTCACCACATCAGCCGGAGTGTCCACCGCCGACTGCAAAACTGCATCCCTCCGGCGAAAAACCAAGTTTAAAAGCAGCCTGTGTGCCCACGAGAATCTGTCTTTTTGAAAGGCAAAACCACGTTTCGAGAGAACACAAAAATCCTTAACAGCCGGATCCTCAGCTAGTACAGGCCGAGAGGCAACCAACTTCTTTACCGCCACCGCGGAAGCCGAAAACGCAATCTCAGCATAGAATTGGCACGAATTGCATGACGCAAGAGCGCCTTGTCCTCTTCATAAAAAGACGTCGGAATCGATACGGAGGCAGACATCCTCAGAACCGAATTCGCTTCCAATGGCTGGGCCACCTTCACGAACTCTGCCACCTCAAAAGTTTTGTATCTCTTCTTATTCGGCGCACCCCGCCCAACTGACTTGAAATACATACTACGCAGCATGGGATCATGCGGCGGAGGGTCTTTTCTTGAAGGCACTCGCTTACACGACTTCCGGGTCTGGGCCTCGGCATTCAAAAGCTGACGGAAGGCTACCTCGGATTGCGGAATGTGAAGGGGCACAAATCGTGGGCCTCCTGCATTGACTAACGGCTCGTCGGGAGGGTCCTCCAGGTCAATTTCAGGGGAAACGAATTGACGACAGTAGCCGGAATCTCTCAAATTTCTGTACACAGCCGCAGAAAAATCTTCCCGGGGGCCAAAATCCGGCCCTTGTTCAAAAATGTCCTTTTCTCTGTGGTTCCGCTAATCCCCATCGTCAGGAGTCGTCCTCCCCACGACCAAACACCACCTTACGAATCTTACACGGAACCTGTGAATCCTCCTTTCGCGAAGAGCATGACGGATGGCAGGGCGACAAGCGACGAGTGATAAGCGACGAGCGAGGCGTCGTCAAGCGATGCACCAAAAAAGATTCACCCGTGGTCTGGCCAGACGCAGAAGACGGCGTCGAGCGATGCGAATCGCTGCGATGCGACGAGCTCTGATGCTTGTTGCTCCCATGTTTGTGCACCTCTTTCTGTCCCTTAGGCAAATCGCCAGTCACGGCTGACGACGAGGAACTGCCTCGGCACCTTCCGGGTTTTATGGCGATCACCATGCCCCGAATGAGGTTTTTTTCCTTCACCTGTGAAGGTTTATCAGTGGCTAAATCTCGTTTTGCTTCCTTGCTTCGAGATTTTTTGGGGTTTTCATCCAGTTCCGGGTTGCATCTCAACACTGCATTTTCACTTACAACACAACCCCTCACAGACAACCTCGGTCTTTCGACCGGCTGATGTGTAGCCACAAACCCTGTGCCGACAGTCTCATTTGCCTCCAAGCCAGGCAGCGCCAACTTCGTCCCACTTGAACGGCCTCTTCCCGCATCATTTGAAAAGTTCCGGCCCGCGCCGGTAGATGGTGCCACTGCCACCGCAGAGCGATGAGCGAAAAGTTCCTTCCCGCACCGCTAGATGGCGTCACCACCACCGCCATAGAGCGATGAGCGATCCGCGAAAGGTTCCTTCCCGCGTAACAATAACAAGTTCTCCGCATTCCCCCACCACCTGACCGTGTCCAGAGGCAGGTTTTCCAGAGACCAACATCCATCCAAGACTGATGGGGTTGCCACTCCACATTCCGGAACCAGTGCATTAGACGTACCTTCCACTCCCCCAACGGAACGAGCTTGGCACAAGAGTCCATCAGGCCTATCACCGATGCCAAATCCACTGCAAGAATGTCGGTCTCCTGACTAAGCTTGTTCGTCCTGGTTCCCAGCTTTTCGACCCTTTCCAGCGAAGGACGAACAGTGAAGCGAACCGTGTTGAAGTAACCCCCGAGGAACACAAATTGATGACTGGGGGTCAACCTGGACTTCTCCATCTTTACACCAAGACCCAACGCCTTGAACACCCGAAGGCACCTGGCAGTCTGACGACCCAGAATGTCGCACGAGCGGTGACGAACCAGCCAGTCGTCGATGTAAGCATGCCCACGAATGTCCAACCGATGTAGGTACTCCAACACCAGATGCAACACTGCCGTGAAGACGTGGGGCCCCGTTGCCATGCCGAATGGGAGAACACGATACTGGTACGACTGACCTCCCACAAAACGGCGGAAGAAACGTCGAATCGCCGGATGAAGGGGCACATGCATGTAGGCATCCTCGAGATCGATTGCTGCCGTGAAGTCGCCCGGCTCCAACGCCTCCCTAACCGTCTGGATCGTCACCATCTTGAAGTGAGCCTTTTCCAGGTGTTGATTTAGCTCGCGCAGATTGAAGATCAACCTGTTTCCGCCACCCTTCTTGCCGATGACACGAGCAGAGCTCCAACATCCTTTCGTTCCCGGCGGCACTTTTTCTATCGTACCCTTCTCCAAAAGAACATTTACTTCCTCCTGCAACTTCCGATCGAATGGCCGCCTGACGATCCAGAGGGGCGGTTCTGATGTTGTCGCTGGCTTTGTGACAAATGGTGGTAAATAGCCTTTCTCTACAACCGAGCGAGTGAACACATCGTCGGTAAGGCGTCACCAATTTGCAGCATGACGGTGAAACCTTACACCCACCTGCCGGTGAAGCGGAGGAAGGTGAGGGGCAAACACGTCAGTAACGTCCTCTTCGGAAGCGTCCCCTGCCGCTACTTCGTCCACGCGTGGGGAATCCACGAGGCTTGCCCCTGCCCTGGGAAGAGGTCGGCACAGGAAAGGGCGACCTGGGGCGATCCTTCTTGTCCTGGGATTGAACTGTTTTGGCCATACTGTCCCCTTGTTTCGGCCGAGTCTGTTTCTTGTCCTCCGAAACAGCCGGAATGGCAGCGGGCAAACCAGTCCACTTCCTCTTCTTCCAAAAAACTCGACTTCTGAGCAGGCGGTGGCTTTAACTTTTCATGGAGATTTGGAGCCAACAACAGTAACTTCCCATCAAACAAGTCTTCCGATCTGTGAATTGGCAGCAAGCGGAGTTGCGTCACCACATCAGCCGGAGTGTCCACCGCCGACTGCAAAACTGCATCCCTCCAGCGAAAAACCGAGTTTAAAAGCAGCATGTGTGCCCAAGAGAATCCTTCTTTTTGAAAGGCAAAACCACGTTTCGAGAGAACACAAAAAATCCTTAACAGTCGGATACTCAGCTAGTTCAAACCAAGAGGCCACCAACTTCTTTACCGCCACCGCGGAAGCCGACTACGCAATCTCAGCATAGAATTGGCACGAATTGCATGATGCAAGAGCGCCTCGTCCTCTTCATAAAAAGACGTCGGAATCGATACGGAGACAGACATCCTCTGAACCGAATTCGCTTCCAATGGCTGGGCCACCTTCACGAACTCTGCCGCCTCAAAATTTTCGTATCTCTTCTTATTCGGCGCACCCCGCCACCCTGACTTGAAATACATACTACGCAGCATGGGATCATGTGGCGGAGGGTCTTTTCTTGAAGGCACTCGTTTACACGACTTCCGGGTCTGGGCCTCGGTATTCAAAAGCTGACGGAAGGCTACCTCAGATTGCAGAATGTGAAGGGGAACAAATCGTGGGCCTCCTGCATTGACTAACGGCTCGTCGGGAGGGTCCTCCGGGTCAATTTCTGGGGAAACGAATTGACAACAGTCGCCGGAATCTCTCAAATTTCTGTACACAGCCGCAGAAAAATCTTCCCAGGGGCCAAAATCCGGCCCTTGTTCAAAAATGTCCTTTTCTCTGTGGTTCCGCTAATCCCCATCGTCAGAGTCGTCCTCCCCACGACCAAACACCACCTTACGAATCTTACACGGAACCCGTGGATCCTCCTTTCACAAGCAAGAGCATGACGGATTGCAGGGCGACAAGCGACGAGTGATAAGCGACGAGCGAGGCGTCGTCAAGCGATGCACCAAAAAAGATTCACCCGTGGTGTGGCCAGACGCAGAAGTCGGCGTGGAGCGATGCAAATCGCTGCGATGCGACGAGCTCCAATGCTTCTTCCTCCCATGTTTGTGCACCTCTTTCCGTCCCTTAGGCAAATCGCCAGTCATCTGCTGACGACGAGGAACTGCCTCGGCACCGTCCGGGGTTTTATGGCGATCACCATGCCCCGAACGAGGTTTTTTTTCCTTCACCTGTGAAGATTTATCAGTGGCTAAATCTCGTTTTGCTTCCTTGCTTCGAGATTTTTTGGGGTTTCCATCCAGTTGCGGGTTGCATCTCAACACTGCATTTTCACTTGCAACACCATCCCTCACAGACAACCTCGGTCTTTCGACCGCCTGCTGTGTAGCCACAAACCCTGTGCCGACAGTCTCATTTGCCTCCAAGCCAGGCAGCGCCAACTTCGTCCCACTTGAACGGCCTCTTCCCGCATCATTTGAAAAGTTCCGTCCCGCACCGGTAGATGGCGCCACCGCCGCCGCAGAGCGATGAGCGAAAAGTTCCTTCCCTCCCCCCTAGATGGCGTCACCACCGCCGCCGTAGAGCGATGAGCGATCCGCGAAAAGTTCCTTCCCGCGTAACAATAACAAGTTCTCCGCATTCCCCCACCACCTGACCGTGTCCAGAGGCAGGTTTTCCAGAGACACAACATCCATCCAAGACTGATGGGGTTACCACTCCACATTCCGGAACCAGTGCATCGGACGTACCTTCCACTCCCCCACGGGACGAGCTTGGCACAAGAGTCCATCAGGCCTACCACGGATGCCAAATCCACTGCAAGAATGTCGGTCTCCTGACTGAGCTTGTTCGTCCTGGTTCCCAGCTTTTCGACCCTTTCCAGCGAAGGACGAACAGTGAAGCGAACCGTGTAGAAGTAACCCCCGAGGAACACAAATGGCTGACTGGGGGTCAACCTGGACTTCTCCATCTTTACACCAAGACCCAACGCCTTGAGCACCCGAAGGCACCTGACAGTCTGATGACCCAGAATGTCGCACGAGCGGTGACGAACTAGCCAGTCGTCGATGTAAGCATGCCCACGAATGATGTCCAATCGATGTAGGTACTCCAACATCGGATGCAACACTGCCGTGAAGACGTGGGGCCCCGTTGCCATGCCGAATGGGAGAACACGATACTGGTACGACTGACCTCCCACAAAAAGGCGGAAGAAATGTCGAATCGCCGGATGAAGGGGCACATGCATGTAGGCATCCTCGAGATCGATTGCTGCCGTGTAGTCGCCCGGCTGCAACGCCTCCCTGACCGTCTGGATCGTCTCCATCTTGAAGTGAGCCTTTTCCAGGTGTTGATTTAGCTCGCGCATATTGAAGATCAACCTGGTTCCGCCACCCTTCTTGCCGATGACACAAGCAGGGCTCCAAAATCCTTTCGTTCCCGGCGGCACTTTTTCTATCGCACCCTTCTCCAAAAGAACATTCACTTCCTCCTGCAACTTCCGATAGAATGGCCGCCTGACGATCCACAGGGGCGGTTCTGATGTCGTTGCTGGCTTTGTGACTAATGGTGGTGAATAGCCTTTCACTACAACGGAGCGAGTGAACATGTCGCCGGTAAGGCGTAGAGATCAAGATTAGCATTAGCCACTCGCCAGATGGCGATTAACTTTTGGGCTCCGGCGAGCATCAAGTTTCCACTTAGTCGCCAGTAGGTGAAGACAAAACTAAAGCAAATTTAAAATGTCAACAGTTGTGAACTCCTTATTTGTATTGGTTAATTTATTCATTTGCCTTAATGCTGGTATTAGGAAATAAGAGTAAATGTAAACAGTGTGCCATTCTAGTTCTTAATGCTGGTATTAGGTTAGGGTATAAAAATAAATGTAAACAGTGTGCCACTCTAGTTCGTACTGAAGGACACACCATTAATTTACCAAAGGTTGTACGTTTTGTGACATCTCTCAGTAATTCTTTGGTTCATGAAAAGTAAAAAGTTTACTGTCTTGTAAAATTAATTTTGTACATGTTGTATTGTTCCCTGAACTAAAAATCAGAATCTTGTTCTAAAAGCAGTGTCTGAATTGGGATTACTACAGCATGAAAATGCGTAAACTGGGATTCTGCATGAAAAAAACGCATTGTGGCGATAAATAAAACACAACTGGCGACTAATCAGAGCTAGCTAACCAGCCAGTGGCGACTGACAAAAAATTTTAATCTTGACCTATAGTAAGACGTCTCCAATTTGCAGCATGACGGTGGATCCTTCCCCCCACCTGCCGGTGAAGCGGAGGAAGGTGAGGGGCGAACACGTCAGTAACGTCCTCTTCGGAAGCGTCCCCTGCCGCTACTTCGTCCACGCGTGGGGAATCCACGAGGCTTGCCCCTGCCCTGGGAAGAGGCCGGCACAGGAAAGGGCGACCTGGGGCGATCCTTCTTGTCCTGGGACTGAACTGTTTGGGCCATACTGTCCCCTTGTTTCGGCCGAGTCTGTTTCTTGTCCTCCGAAACAGCCGGAATGGCAGCGGGCAAACCAGTCCACTTCCTCTTCCAAAAACTCGACTTCTGAGCAGGCGGTGGCTTTAACTTTTCATGGAAATTTGGAGCCAACAACAGAAACTTTGCATCAAACAAGTCTTCCAATCTGTGCATTGGCAGCAAGCGGAGTTGCGTCACCATATCAGCCGGAGTGTCCACCGCCGACTGCAAAACTGCATCCCTCCGGCGAAAAACCGAGTTTAAAAGCAGCCTGTGTGCACACGAGAATCCGTCTTTTTGAAAGGCAAAACCACGTTTCGAGAGAACACAAAAATCCTTAACAGCCGGATCCTCAGCTAGTTCCGGCCAGGAGGCCACCAACTTCTTTACCGCCACCGCGGAAGCCGACAACGCAATCTCAGCATAGAATTGGCACGAATTGCATGACGCAAGAGCGCCTCGTTGTCTTCATAAAAAGACGTCGGAATCGATACGGAGACAGACATCCTCAGAACCGAATTCGTTTCCAATGGCTGGGCCACCTTCACAAACTCTGCCGCCTCAAAAGTTTCGTATCTCTTCTTATTCGGCGCACCCCGCCCAACTGACTTGAAATACATACTACGCAGCTTGGGATCATGCAGCGGAGGGTCTTTTCTTGAGGGCACTCGCTAACACGACTTCCGGGTCTGGGCCTCGGCATTCAAAAGCTGACGGAAGGCTACCTCGGATTGCGGAATGTGAAGGGGCACAAATCGTGGGCCTCCTGCATTGACTAACGGCTCGTCAAGAGGGTCCTCCGGGTCAATTTCAGGAGAAACGAATTGACGACAGTAGCCGGAATCTCTCAAATTTTTGTACACAGCCGCAGAAAAATCTTCCCAGGGGCCAAAATCCGGCCCTTGTTCAAAAATGTCCTTTTCTCTGTGGTTCCGCTAATCCCCATCGTCAGAGTCGTCCTCCCCACAACCAAACACCACCTTACGAATCTTACACGGAACCTGTGAATCCTCCTTTCGCGAAGAGCATGACGGATTGCAGGGCGACAAGCAACGAGTGATAAGCGACGAGCGAGGCGTCGTCGAGCGATGCACCGAAAAAGATTCACCCATGGTCTGGCCAGACGCAGAAGACGGCGTGGAGCGATGCGAATCGCTGCGATGCGACGAGCTTCGATGCTTCTTGCTCTCATGTTTGTGCACCTCTTTCTGTACCCTTAGGCAAATCGCCAGTCACTTGCTGACGACGAGGAACTGCCTCGGCACCGTCCGGGGTTTTATGGCGATCACCATGCCCCGAACGAGGTTTTTTTTCCTTCACCTGTGAAGGTTTATCAGTGGCTAAATCTCGTTTTGCTTCCTTGCTTGGAGATTTTTTGGGGTTTCCATCCAGTTCCGGGTTGCATCTCAACACTGCATTTTCACTGCAACACTACCCCTCACAGACAACCTCGGTCTTTCGACGGGCTGCTGTGTAGCCACAAACCTTGTGCCGACAGCCTTATTTGCCTTCAAGCCAGGCAGCGCCAACTTCGTCACACTTGAACGGCCTCTTCCCGCATCATTTGATAAGTTCCGTTGCGTGCCGGTAGATGGCGTTACCGCCGCCGCAGAGCGATGAGCGTAAAGTTCCTTCCCGCCCCGCTAGATGGCGTCACCACCGCCGCCGTAGAACGATGAGCGATCCGCGAAAAGTTTCTTCCCGCGTCGTTAGATGGCGTCACCACCGCGGCCGTAGAGCAATGAGCGATCGGCGCTGGGCGAGCCGCTGCTCCCAATGCGAAGAACTCTACATCTGCGCCTGAAGTTTTGTAGCCCTCAGCATTCGCGCGTCTGTTTTCTTCCAAAAGTTCACCTCGCAACAAATCCATCTTTATATTAAAATCCACCTTTCCAGCATCACGAACAGCATTCACAATCCTTTCCAAGTTCCCTGCCGACAGTGGGGATTTTCCCAGAATAGAAGAAACCGTCGGCGACGAGGAAACACTCCCAACAACCGGTACGTTAGGCCTAACTTCTGTTGCATCCTGTGGAACACCGGATTGAGCTGTAGTTATTTTGTCAGACAGAAAAACAACAGGCATTTCTAAATCAGTACTCATTTCTCCAACCTTGACTCAAGGGGGGGGGGGTCTTTTTATTCGACTTGGAAGAATCGAGGGCTGCATGTTTGGCCAACTGAAGCCGGCGCTGTTCCGATTTATGCCAGGTGCGCAAAATTTTCTTTACTAACTCCGGATCTAAAAGATCGCACAACCCACAACGCGATTCCTTAAATCACACAATCTGCATTTCCTGCAGGCAGGATGAATATCCCCCGGGGTCTTCAAGCAGGTATACACGGGAAATTCACTAGAGTCCAACATTTTCTTTAATTTCCGAGCATCCATTTTTACACCGAACTTCGGGAACAAAGAGGCGAATCGCCAGCATTTGTTACGAAAAGCACAGCACAGACACACATAACCTTCCTGTCTGTACCGAAAACGAAAAGTGAGGATTGCAGGCTGGTGCGGCATTGTTATAGGCAACGATTGTTGCGATCCTAGTGGCAAGCAGGCTAACCTCATTGCATTGCAGGTGTTAGAAAGGTTTTAAATGTTGGGGGTTTAAAAATGTCGGGTAGAAAAGCAAATCGAAAACGATTTTAGCACATACTAGAGGTTAGTATTTTACAGATAGTAATAAACACACTTATTTTAATTTATTACGACGTAAGTAAGAAGGCAAGCGACATTTTATAAGTTTTGAAGGGGTTTTTATGGTCTTAGCTATCATTAAAAAAATTGGAAAAGTGAGGGTTTAGTATTCCTTTAATAAATACCTTACTTTCCACATCGGATGCTCTAAACCTAAACCTACATACTTTATTGTCTTAACCTGCCTACCGTCTCTGAGGTTAAAAGCTTCGGAATTATTCTTAGCTCTACCCTTAAGCAATCAGCACATTGCGACTACGGTATATTGTAAAGTTAGCTCTCGGCATACTCCATGTCATAAAGCATGTATTTGCTTCTCGTGATTTAAAGATTCTGGTCTCCGCATTTAAAGTTTACGTGAGACCAATCCTGGAGTACGCCAGCTCGGTGTCGACTCCGTGCGTCCTGGAGGAAATTGACCACATTGAGTCATTCAGAGCCGCTTTACAAGATCGTTGGCGGGTCTCAAAAGCAAGACGTACCTGGCTCGTTTGGAGCTACTTACACTGGATACCCTCGAGCTGAGAAGACTTAAGGCTGATTTGGTGTTAACCTTTTAGCTTATTCAAGGGTTTATGCCTGTCGATGTCCCTTTCTTCGTGTTATCGACGGTACATCAAACTCGCGGCCATTCACTCAAACTTATGAAGCCTTTGACAAGGTTGGTTGCTCGCTCTTCCTTTTTTGCAGTGCGTGTTGTTGGTCTGTGGAATGCTCTTCCCTCTGAGCTGGTCCTATCTAAACGCAGACTTGATAGGTTGGATCTCCGAAAGTTCGTGATGAGACCGGAGCTCTGTCCGACCTTCCCAATTGCCCACAAGTAAGTTAGGCAGGATCGGTATCAGCGGCCCAGGCCCTGCTGCGTCCCTTCGCAATGTAATGGGTGCAAATAACCATTTATTATTATTATTATTATTAAACGCAGATGCCATTCCTGAAGAAAAGACATAGCTACCGACTGCAACAGTCTTTGGTAGACGATATCGAAAACAAGCTCCGTTTTCTTTAACCGCTTCACGACCAGGTCCGAAGATACATTCGCAGCAGCAGTGCTTGCACTGCTTGCTATCTCTCAAGAGCAGCTGGTTCCTGAAACGACACAAACAGCCAGCGCATGGTTATAGCTGGCAACATGCCAAGTCTTATCACGTGATCTATGACATCAAAATGACACAGGAAATCTCATTTCATTTGTTGTGAAAGTCCGTGTTGAAAGGCAGGAACCCAACTGGGACCCTTCTTTTTTGGAATGTATTCCACATTCTTAAAAGTTTGATACCGTTTCGACAGGTCTTCTTTCCGACGGAAGTAAAAAAGAAGGTCCTCTTCTTCCGATCGTGAGGTAGTAGGG